>CABHPR010142363.1:0-12876 GCA_902168415.1 Peromyscus melanophrys
ATCCCTTATCTCCTCCCAGATCCTCCCCATCTCCCCACCCATCCAACTCCATGCCTTCTTTCTCTCTTTAGAAAACAAGCAGGCAAATAAAAGACAAACAAACCAGAATAGAACAAAACAAACAAAAAACAGAGGGAAAACCAGAACAAAATGAAGTATGAGAAGCACATACACACTCACACAAAGAAAGCCCATGAGAACACAAACTCAGAAACTACAATACATAAGCAAAAGACCAGGAGGTAAGAAACAAATGCCCAGACAAAGCTTTACAAAGCTTTATGAGACAATAGTAACAACAACAACAACAACAACAACAACAACAACAACAACACAAAAACTAGACAAACAAACAGCAAAAACTTCCCCCAAAACCACGAGTTCATTTGGAGTTGGCTGTCTACTGCCGGGTATGGGGCCTGCCCTTGAGAGTGGTCTGTATCCCCGATGAGGCTCCATCGACGAAAACGCATTTTGCCTTCCTGAGGGTTGTCAGTTGGAGATACCTTCTCGGTTAGGGATGGGAGATCACGTCCACATCCCCTCTCAGTGCTGGGACTCTGTCCGCTTGGACCCATGCAGACTTCACGCATGATGTCACCATTTTCCTGAGTTCGTAGATGGTCAGTCCTTCTGTTTCTGGAAGGCGTTGTTTCCTTTGTGTCTTCCGTCTCCTCTGGCTCTTACACTCTTTCTGCCTCCTCTTCCTGAAGGGTTCCCTGAGCTCTGAGAGGAAGGATTTGATGGAGACATTCCATGTAGGACTGTGTGTTCCAAGGTCTCTCACTCTCTGCACATTGTCCAGTTGTGAGTATTTGTTCCCATCTACTGTAGGAGGAAGTTTCTTTGATGATTGCTGAGCAAGATACTGATCTGTGAGCATAACAGAATGTTATTAGGAGCCATTTTATTGCTATGTTTCTTTAGCAGAACAGTAGTATTTGGTTTTCCCCTGGGCCCATGGTCTATCTGGTCCCAGATTCTTGGCTATCTGAGCAGTGTCAGGCGTGGGTTCCATCTCATGGAGCAAGCCTTAAATCCAATCAGATAGTGGTTGGTTTCTCCTATGACGTCTGTGCTGCCATTGCACCAATGTGCCATGTAGACAAGTCACCGCTGTAGACTGAAGGGTTTAGAGCTGCGCTGGTGTTCACCTTTCTTCTCAGGTATCATGCAGAATACCTTTCAGTACCATGAACACTATGCTGGAGGGGCGAAGGTTCTAGTCAGGCACCAGATTGACTTCTCTGTGTTCAGTGAGATACGTGGTGCTGTTTTCAGCAGCAGGGATTTAACCTCAGTTTATTGAGAGCACCCAATAGACTTGGAAATAGCTTGAGTTGTTTGGGGGTTTCCATGGGCCCCTTTGGCCAACAACTCAATTGGATGTAACCATTGTTGGTACTGGAGGTTTCATTTAGTGGCAAGAGATGTCTAGCTGGGGCTTTGTCTCCCTGTTATTTGGTGATTCCATTTAGATGTCTTCCATTTACGTGCTTTATTATATTCACATGAGAACCTACTGTGGTAGTTTCTCTATTGACCCTGCAGATGGCCCTCAGTTTTGGCTGTCCCTCCTGTATTCCCTCCCGTTCCTTCTCCATTTAATTCTCCCATTCCAGTCTTACCTCCTCCCCGTCTCTCCATGACTCTATACTCTGTTCCCGTTCCCCAGGAAACCCTTCCCTCCCTTCAAGTCTCTAACTCTATACCTAATGTCTGTGGTTATATGAATTGTGGCATGCCTATCAAAGACTTAACAGCTAACATCCACTTATAAGAGAATACATACCATATTTGCCTTTTAGAGTTTGGGGTGCTTCACTCAGGATGATTTTTTTCTAACTTCATTTACCTGTGAGTTTCATGATTTAATTTTTTTAAACAGCTGAGTAATATTCCATGTGTAAATGTACCACATTTTAATTAACCATTTGTAGCTAGAGTTTTTCTGGTCCTGCCTGGCCCATGGTCAGGACAAATCTCTCTCACCGGCCAGTCCCACAGCCGCTCAGACCCAACCAAGTAAACACACAGAGACTTAGATTGCTTACAAACTGTATGGCCATGGCAGGCTTCTTTTTATCTACTTCTTCTATCTTAAATTAGCCCATTTCTATTAATCTGTACTTTGCCTCGTGGCTTGTGGCTTACCAGTACCTTACATATTCCTTGTCCTGGCGGCGGCTGGCAGTATCTCCCTCTGCCTTCCTGTTCTCTCAATTCTCCTCCTGGCTACTGGCCAATCAGTGTTTTATTTATCAATCAATCATCCACAGCACTTCCCCTTTTTCTTTTTTTTCAAAAAGGAAGGTTTTAACTTTAACATAGTAAAATTACATATAACAAAACAATTATCAAGCAAGAATTACAGTTACAATATTAAAGAAGATATCCTATCTATCATATATTGGTGAGTCTAAGGTTTTATATCTAACTTATCTTTTATCATAACTAAGGAAAATTATAACTATCTCTGATCTTTAACTACATCAAAGACCTCAGAAGGATATACTACTACCTGAGAAATGGGAAAAGGATGCAAGCAACTTTTGGGAAGTCTTGTGGGTTAGACAGAGACAGCTGGCAGCCTGGACAGTCACTTAATGTTCCTTTGTAAAGTTGGGGCATCTGTCTTCAGCCCACAGGCCTGGAAACTCTTAGTCATTTCTCTCTGTGTCCTGTAGAATGTCTGTCAGTTTTCTCTGTGAAGCAGGAACCTGAAGGACCATTTCGCCAAGCAAAGTTCAGTGGTTACCTTCCTATGGGTCCTGCATGTCCAGTCGATACATTTTTTCAAGCAGTCCAGGCAAGAACAGTTTCTTGCCCAAATGGCAATTTTTGCCAAGGTGAAGATAAACTCCATATAGAGTATCTTCGATGCCCATCCTCCTCTCTGAAGTAAATCAGTGCTGCCAGGAGCAGAGGTGTCTCATTGCCCAGAAAGTCTTAATTTTTAAAACATTTTAAATGCCATATTCTGTAGGTCTTTGAAGTATTTGAAGATTACCTATCTATCTGAAATATATCTATGTATACCTAGAAGACTAAACTAACATGACTATAAGTTTGATTATCATAGAAGACTAATTATAATTATCCATTACAATTTAAATGAGTTACATAAACATAATACCTCAAGAGTAGAAATATATATATATAGTATAACAAAATTAACTTCAAATTTGTATCAATAAACTAAAATCTATACCAATGTAAAACATTTCAAACAAGTTGTTGCTCTTTAAAAGTAGGTTCATTAGTCTACCCTTTCACCCTATCATACCTATATCATATCCTCTTTTTTCTTTAGAAAGAGATTGCATTTATAATCAACCTGTTTTAAATAAAAATATTGGTTTTTCTCTGTCCCACACCAGAGGGCTCTTCTGATATGAGACACAAGAATCTCTTAACCTTTTCATTTTTAGCTATATGCCTGGGTTTAGAGAAGGAGTGAGCCAATTCCATCTCCAAAGCCAGCTTGGTATATTTGGGAATTTGAGTGTAGTTTCTCTTACTGCTTCCTTCTTATGGGGACACAAAGAAAATTTTAGGATTATGGGGTAGTCCGTGAGAGTGTATCTTATGAGCCAGTTGCCTTGAAACCGTTCTGGATGTTGGATCATCTGGGCCATGGTGTCATCGGAGACCTTTCCGGGGGTCTTGGCTGGTCAAACCTAATGTATCTTAATCTGGAACAAATCCATAGCCTCTGGTTTTCTGTGAAAACAGAAGCAGAGCCTCCTTTCCAAAGCAACATATCTTTACATCCAAATTTTGAAGTCAAGGTACCTTTAAAATATACATATTGTCAGGCGGTGGTGGCGCACGCCTTTAATCCCAGCACTTGAGAGGCAGAGGCAGGCAGATCTTTCTGAGTTTGAGGCCAGCCTGGTCTACAGAGCGAGATCCAGGAAAGGCGCAAAGCTACACAGAGAAACCCTGTCTCGAAAAACCAATAAATAAATAAATAAATAAATAAATAAATAAATAAATAAATAAAATAAAATAAAATATACATATTGATTTTACTCAACAGTTTTTACAATCAAATGTCTTTCTGCAGTTAAGAATATCAAAGAGAACATAATCCAGATTATCTGTGTGATATCCATTTTTATGTGGCTTATTTTTTATATTAATTTTACTGTCTCTTTAAAGACCTTATTTTTAAAAACTATCTATTTGTTTATATAGCTGTATATATTCCTTTTTCTCTCTCTTTCAAGCCTACGTACATTTTTACACACATTGCAAAGCATTTGAAGTCTTGTTTCATTTAAATCTGTCTTACCGTGGATCTATTGCTTTAAACTGCAGCATTTCTAAGACTGAAATGGCGCTGTGGCTGCTGGCTCCGCCCCCGTCAGCTTCCCAACATGGCGGTGGTACAGTTTACCGCCAGCTCTGGGTCTGGAGCCGTGTGCACCATCAACTGTCAGAAGCAGTCTAGCAAAGCAGCGCACAGCCCAGAAACCGCTTTTCTTTTCTTTTCTTCTCTTTTTTTTTGTACTAGCAAAGGCCAAATCCACCACACAGCAGCGCAATGTGCCGCTTGCAGACGCCTCATTCCCGCCATACTGCAGGTCGAGCGCGCACTCCAGGAACCTCCCACAGTAGCTCAAACCCGCAGGCTGCCCCTAACTTGAGAGACAACTAGGGAGCTGTTTTTAGCTCCGTTTTAGAATCTTTTTTCTCAGGTTTTAGGTGGAAACTCTTGCCAACCTGTTGGGCGTCATTTGTAGCTGGAGTTTTTCTGGTCCTGCCTGGCCCATGGCCAGGACAAATCTCTCTCACCGGCCAGTCCCGCAGCAGCTCAGACCCAACCAAGTAAACACAGAGACTTAGATTGCTTACAAACTGTATGGCCGTGGCAGGCTTCTTGTTATCTAGTTCTTCTATCTTAAATTAGCCCATTTCTATTAATCTGTACTTTGCCTCGTGGCTCATGGCTTACCAGTACCTTACATCTTCCTTGTCCTGGTGGTGGCTGGCAGTGTCTCCCTCTGCCTTCCTGTTCTCTCAGTTCTCTTCTCTGTTAGTCCTGCCTATACTTCCTGCCTGGCTACTGGCCAATCAGTGTTTTATTTATCAATCAATCATCCACAGCAACCATTCATCTGTTAATGGATATCTAGGCTGTTTCCAATTTCTGGCTATTATGACTAGAGCAGCAATGAACCCGGATGAGCAAGTGTCTCTGCAGCAGAGTGTAGAGTCATTTGGGTAAGTGCCCAAGAGTGGTATAGCTGGATCTTGAGGTAGATCTATTCCCAGCTTCCTGAGGAACTGCCACACTGATTTCCATATTGGTTGCACTCCCACCAGCAATGAATGAGTGTTCCCCTTGCTCCACATCCTCACCAACATCTAGAGACATTCTGATCCCACCTCTCTGGTGTGGATGCCCTAGGCTTCCATGTCCTCATCTGTGAAAGGGAATCTAATGCCTCCTTTCCAGGATTCTAAAAATTGTATATGATAAGGGATAAAAATCCCTGAAAATGTTGTCTAGCAGCTGAAAACACTACAATTTTATTCATTCTTATTATTGCCAGCTTGATCAATATCTTGATGTATCTTTCACCTTTCTTTCTCTCCCATCCCCCACCCCCTTTTTGATATAGGGTCTCAATATGGATCCCTTAAAGGGTTGGAACTTGTTAGGCAGACTACCAGGATGGCTTTGAACTTGCATTAATCTGTTGTAGACTATTATTTGAACTAGGCAAAGATGTGTTACATTTGTTTATGCTGCATTTCTTTAATGATGTAAGGATGTGTGTTTAATTATGTAAAGATGTATAGCATCTGTTTCATATTGCCTGTCTAAGGCACTTGATTGGTCTAATAAAAAGCTGAATGACCAATAGTTGGGCGGGAGAAAGAATAGGTGGGGCTGCCAGGCAAAGAGGATCAATAAGAGGAGAAATCTAAGAGAAGAAGAATGGGAGGAACGAGGGAGACACTCAGGGCCAGAAGCCAGGCAGACACCAGCCAGACGTAGAGAAGCAGTGAAAGTAAAATCTACAGAAGAAAGAAAGGTAATCAGCCTGGAAGCAAAAGGTAGCTAAAGAGAAATAGGTTAATTTAAGTTAGAAGAGCTAGCCAGAAATGTGCGTAAGCTAGGCTGAGCATTCAAAACTAATAATAAGTCTCTGTGTCGTGATCTGGGAGCTGGTTTGTGGCCCAAAAGAAAAAGCCTGCTACGTTAATCCTCCTGCCTCTGTCTTTCAAGTGCCAGAATTACTAGTATTCCCAGGCATACCTGGTTTTCCAGTCTCTTCTGAAGTAAGAGTATATCTTACAACTAGTGACATGCTACAGTAGCAATGATTCTGCTAAGCAGTATGATATCAGGCAAGATCTGGCCAGGTTGGGATGGCCGTAGACAGCCTGTAGAATATCAAAGAGGGGCACCATCTCTAGTTGGTATTGTCTTTGGTTGGATAAGAAATGTCTACAGTTAGAGTTTTTAAATCAGTACCTGGATTTGGGTACTATGGGGCCATATGCATTCTGTGATGGGACTATTTAGATCTGTGAGGGTCATTTTTCTTATTTGATATGCTGCTTTACAGGTGAATGTCTTTCTTTGACTTGTCTGACGAATGTACAATACAACCTAGAGAGATTGCTAATGTATGGTGCCTTCCCCATAAAATTCTGTCCTTGAACTTCAGTGCTTGAGTGCCTCCCCACTGGGAGCAGGATTCTCTTTCTGCCTACAGGGACCCCAATAGAAAGCTTACTCCAGGCTCAAGACTGCTTTGTGACACCAGGCTCTTGTTCCCTTCAGTGAATGGCCGTCAAAATGAGTGAAAACAGGAGTGTTTAGGGACCCCCGTGGCAGAAGGAGGCAACAGGTAATTGGTTGTGGCTCAAATCCCTCTTCATGCAGGCATGCTGTTATGCTTACTTGGAAAATTAAAGTGGCCCTGAGGCCTGTGTGCTGGCTCATGGCAATTTTGTCTAGAACATGCATGCCTGAGTTATCCATATTGACATTCTTGGTCCCAGAGTTAGCAAGTCTGCCTTTATTAAGCACCACATTATCTCACCAATATTTGCACCATCCCATTAACTATCCCGTCTCACTTAACCCTCACTGAGCTGTGTAAGACTGGGCTGTGTGAGAGACATTCTCTGGAACAGTCGGAAAGACCTGCATGCAGTGGATGCTAGTGGCTGGTATTTGCCCAGCATGCATAAGGGCCTTGCCGTCAATCCCTAGCATTGTTTTTCTCTGCTGAGTAGTATTCCATTGTGTATATGTACCACATTTTCTTAATCCATTCTTCAGTTGATGGGCATCAAGGTTGTTTCCAGGTTCTGGCTATTATAAATAGTGCTGCTATGAACATAGTTGAACATGTATCTTTGTGGTATGATTGAGCATTCCTTGGGTATATACCCAAGAGTGGTATGGTTGGGTCTTGAGGTAGATTGATTCCCAATTTTCTGAGAAACCGCCATACTGATTTCCACAGTGGTTGTACAAGTTTGCACTCCCACCAACAGTGGAGGAGTGTTCTCTTTGTTCCGCATCCTAAATTTATTAAATTTTATTTTATTAATTATTACTCTCTGCATGTGCATGTCTGCATGAATGGCAGTTCACATGAGACCAGAGAAAAACGCGTGAGTCGGTGTTCTCCCACTGTGTCTGGGTCCCAAGGACGAAACTAAGCTCGCCAGGTACTCTTCTGGGCTGAACCATCTCACTGACTTTTTCTTTATAACTTACCACTCTGTCAGAATGTGTCTACAGGAACAAAACCCAGAATATTTTCATATGTGACTAGAGATATATTAACAAGGATATAGAGTTCACTTAAATGAAGGCAAAACAAAGAAAGATTAAAATAGAATATTTGGGAGAAATTAGAAGAGACAGAAAGGACTTTAACATCTCTTATGATTTTTTCTTTTGTTATTTGTAGATATTTTGCATGGACAGGAAAAGGCCTTTAAAGCCGCTTTAAAATTCTAGGTCTCCTTATCCACTTAAAATACTCTAAAATTTTGATTTGTTCACTCTTTTTGTGGAACACATTTATCATAATCAGTGTCACCAATGGGTCCCCACATGGGCTTGCTTTCTCATTGCTGTGGAGACTAGCAAGTTGTCGGGGTGTTCAGGAGTTGCCCACACTGTCACCAGAGACCTTCCAACAGTCTCAAAGCAAATTGTCCGAAGACTGTCACAGTGTCCTCTGCTGACAGAATTTCCGTGTGGTCCATCCCTGTGACCCCAGGGATGTTAAAAGCAAAACTTTACCACTTTCTGATCTAGGCTTTTTTTTTTTTTTTTACTTTTAAAGCATCATTGATACTCTGATACAGAGCCAAGTTTAGAGGACTCCTGCCTGGCACCGACTTGGCAATTTTCTTTTTTTTGGAATCAGCTATGCAGTGGGACAAGTCATTCCCTTGAGAGCAGGAGTCCCTGCTCTCTGGCTGAGCAAAAGGAATCTACTCACAGTTGTCAGCAGCCTCCTGGCTTGCAGCGCCAAGGGCAAGAAAGGACTGGTAGGCTTTCCCTGGAGTTTCGTGAGTGAGAAATCACGCCTTCTAAAACTGCTCAGCCAATCATAGTGCTGAGCCCTGATTGGAGGCGGTGGCCCTTCTCGGCCATTTAGAAACCTTCGGGTTGCATCTGAAAGTTTAGTGGGGGTGAGGGTAAGGTGGGGTGGGGAGTAGCCACCCTCGCTGAAACAGTTCCCCCTAATACTTAACTTTTTCGAAATCTTGCTGTTGTTCCCTGGTAGAGATGGCCATCAGCCTAGTCAGACACTCGGTTTGGTCTTGAACCGAGAAACCTTTTATGCTGCCCACTGGTCCCTCCATCCGGGGCCTGGCAGCGACCGAACTGCCTCTCAGGACTTTCACTGTCTGCCTCCTGGGATGAGCTGAGTCCACTTCTCTTTGCCCACATTTTTGTGCTTTTGTTTTGTCTTTTGAGACAAGGTTTCTTTGGGTAGCCCTGGCTGTCGTGGAACACACTCTGTAGTTCAGGCTGGCCTTGAAATCAGAGATCCACCTGCCTCTGCCTCTGGAGTGCTGGAATTAAAGGCGTGCACCACTGCCACTGGCTTGGCCCACACTCTTAATACAAAAACTATGCTTTTCTGAAGATGGCAGGTTTTTTTGCTGACTCCACCTATCTCTCCCTGCCCTTTCTCTAGGGGCTCCCTGGAGCCTCTGAGCTGCTATGTGAGAGATCCTTACAGGTCCAGGACACCCCAAGACCAAGTTCTCAGCACAAAGGAAACTTATTTGTAGGGAAGAGACAAACACAGGAGAGAAAGGGGCAGGGGGATTTGTTCCAGCAGGGAAGGACAAAAGACTGCCTCTGGGCAGACTACCCCATAGGCAGATGGCAGTTTTTAAAGGTAAAGGGGGAAACCTTTGTTAGGATGAGGTTTAAATTTTATTTGGGCATGTTAATTAGGTGAGCCAGAGGGGGTCTTTGATTGTTGGACCTTGGTAGTCAGCCTCAGGCGGAGGAAGTGGCCAAATAAGGGAATAGACCTTGGTGGCCAGCTTTAGGAATGTAATTGAATGGTTTTCAGCAAGGCAGAGGGTACAGGGAGAAGGGCAAGGCTGCCAGAGCTGTGTTTGCCAGGCCGGGCCTGGCTACAGTCCCTTCAGCTTCCAGCTGTGTCTCTAAGCTCCCTTGTCCTGCCAACTGGGCTGTCTCGTGCCCTTCGACCCCAGAGTCAGCAGTGGAGCTCGCCTGTCCAACCTTTGCCCCAGGTTAGGGTCTCCCAGCCCTCTGGTTCCCTTCAGTATTCACCATCTTACTTAGTAAAACTTGATATGGTTGCCTGTATTTGTGTAAACTATCTTCAACAATAGCCTAGAAATTAAATGAACTGTTCGGACAGTTGAATGGCTGGGGACAGAGAGGGAAGGATGCTTCACTGTGCATAAACGTTGCCTTCCTTTTGAATTTTATATACATTTATTATCTAGTCCAAAGAATATAATTAAAATGTAGAAACAATAACAAACCCGAGCTGCAGAAAAATTCTATTCTTTACTATTCTCAGATTAACATTTGATAGGCAGATTTCCAAATCTGCCTCTTTTAAAATCTCTTTAATTTCACAAGGAATATGTAAATTTTTCTCCATTGTAAATGCCAATGCAAATAAGCCTTTCTGCCATGAGGCTTTTCTGACATAATATTCACGCAATTTCCATTCTGATCTTCAATGTGCTTTAAGTTGTGCATATTAAAACAATTTTTCTGGAGTGTATTACAAACACCATGGGGGGCAGTTGTTTACAAAATGTGGGCTTGGGGTGCTTTTACATGAATAATGCTGAGTTTTGCTGGAAAGGGTAATTAGGGTGGCCAACTGTCATGATTTTCTGAGTCCTGGGAGGAGATGCTAGACTTTCTGTCCTGAAACTGGAGAAATCCTAGGAGAAAAGGGATAATTTGTTCACCTTGAGCCTTTAACCAGCCAGAATAAGAGGCCAAATGAACAGAAGGGTCCCTGGCTTGAAGAAGACTCTAATAGCCCACACTGGCACTGGTCAGCGCTCGGCGATGGGTTACCAGCCCTGGTTTTGTAGCTCTTTCCTCAGATTTGCAGAAGCATTGTTCACCCCATCTACGACATTTCAAAAGACAACAGCCTTGAGTTCTGCTTGAGACTTCATAAAGACATAAGTGGCGTACAGAAGGGATCTCCATGACATTTGATGCTGTTACGTTCTTAACCGAAGCCAAGAGATTTACACCTTTAATGGTACATGCAAAGTAAATCTTATTTTTAACTTTAGACTCTCCTCAAAAAATAGCGTTCTGACATCTTTCATTTCCTGTGAAATAGCCCAAGGTTTACTGGAATCACTGGGTGCTGTTGTGCAAGTGTGGCTGAATAAGTAATTAAAAAAGTAAATTAGCAGATGAAAATAATGAGTTTTTGAACGGGACGGGTAGAAGGGCTATAAAAGTAGTCAAGCTGAGAAAAAACTGAATACGATTAATTTCAGTTAGAAGTTGGTAGGGCACATTGCATTTTTAGTCTAGATCTGCAGAGCATGCTGGGTAAGCCGTTTCTAGACTTCATTACCCAGTAATCTATGCACATAAGAGTGGCACTGAGCAAATCAATGTGGCAGAGCAAAATAAATAAGGTTTTCAAAACGAATGTCTTTTAGCAGTAGTTGGCTAATTAGTTAGAATAACACAAGTGAGAAGAGGGAATCCGTGAAGCCGCTCCCGCTTCGATGTTTCCTGCCTGTTCACAATTGCATTCCCTCATTTCAGAACTTACGGATAAAGGGAGCACTTTCACATTTTCTGTGGATGTTTTTAAAAAGATGAAAGCTACAGACTGGAGGTTTTGTTTACAGCTGGGTCAGTCACATTACACTGAACACTGGAGCTGAGGGTGACCTTGAACTTCCTGAGTGCTGGATGACAGGCTCACACCAGGCCTCGTTTAGACAGTTCTGGGGCTCCAAGCCAGGACTCTGCTCATGCTAGGTAGGCACACTACCCACCGAACTACATTCCCAGCTTCCCGGTGAACTTTTTATTTTTTTTTATTTTTTATTTATTTTATTTTTTTGGTTTTTCGAGACAGGGTTTCTCTGTGTAGCTTTGCGCCTTTCCTGGAACTCGCTTTGGAGACCAGGCTGGCCTTGAACTCACAGAGATCCGCCTGACTCTGCCTCCCGAGTGCTGGGATTAAAGGCGTGCGCCACCACCGCCCGGCCCCGGTGAACTTTTTAAAGGGTTTTACCCTGGCGATTTCGCTAACTTTCGAAAGCATCTGAAATATCTGTGAAGTTTTGTGTTTATGTATCCATGTGTGTTTTCCTGTAGAAATTGTTCTTAGTGTATTTTAAATTCTCAAAGGGCACTGTCATGCCCAAATGTTCAGTATAATGGGAATTTCAGGAAAGAACATCTCAATGTGTCTATTTCAGCTCTTTTCTGATATCTTTTCTTCATCTCCAGCCTTCCTGTCTCTTCCGCTCCTCCCCTGCATGACCTGTCTTCCCTTGTGAGGAAAGGGCTTGGTGGGGCTGTTTGCTTTGCTTTCAAACGGCTGAGAACCCAGCTCTGCAGTCAGACTGGAAGACACCTTTGCCTTCCCCAGTGTGAACAGAGA
Source organism: Peromyscus melanophrys (assembly GCA_902168415.1). NCBI lineage: Eukaryota > Metazoa > Chordata > Mammalia > Rodentia > Cricetidae > Peromyscus > Peromyscus melanophrys. Next base: position 12,141 of record CABHPR010142363.1, read on the forward strand.
TAAACACAGACTCCAGATGACTGGGCAGCTGGATAAAGGTGCACACAGAGGGTCTGCTGATTGGGAAGGACAGAGTAAATTTGTATAAAGGCTAAAAACAATTTTCAGAGACTAGAGAAATGTAGATCCCAGCCCTTCTCTTTTCTGCTCTCAGTACATTTCTGATGATGAAAGGATCACTGAGTATTAGCAAAGATTGAGCAGGGGCTGAAGTCAGAAAAAAACAGGAAGGGTGATCTTCTCTCTCTCTCTCTCTCTCTCTCTCTCTCTCTCTCTCTCTCTCTCTCTCTCTCTCTCTCTCTCTCTCTTTCACTCTTCATTGTCCAGTTTAGGGTAGAGTTAACTTTCTGTAGTCAGGATCATCACAACCCATGGGGCAGAGATTAAGGTGTTTTTTTCTGACAGAATTTAACCAGGTGAAATTACTTTCTGTTCGGAAGAATGGGTCACCTTTCAGGTTATAATTTGTAGCCCTGTCATTGGAGTCAAATTCATATAGCATATTAACCACTTATTCATTCACATAATATTTGAAGTATGGAGAGCTTTGAATCTGATCTGTAGTGGAGACTGGCCTGGTCCTCCTGTCTCCACATCCTGAGTGTTGAGATTACAGGCAGGCACCACTATGTCCAGCTTAGAAAAAGATTTATTTTCATTATGTATGTATGTATGTATGTATGTATGTATGTATGTATGTATGTATGTATTTATGTGTGTGTATGTGTGCGTGCGT
>CABHPR010142363.1:13276-32440 GCA_902168415.1 Peromyscus melanophrys
ACGCATGCACCATGGAGACCAGAAGAGAATGTGGGTCTCCTGGAGCTGTAGTTATAGGCAGTTTTGAACTGCCTGATGTAGGTCCTAGGAAGTGAATCACTGTCCTCTGGAAGAACAGAAAATGCTCTTAACCCCTGAGCCATTTCTCTAGTCCCAAATAACTACACCAAAGTGTAAAATTCAGTGATGTGTTAGACATTTGGAATATTACACACCCACCATCTCCATTTTATCTGCGAATGTTTCCAACACCACCCCAAAGTGACCCTGCACCCTGTTGTATCATACTCCACCCCTGCAACCACTAATCTAGTTCTGTCCCCAAGAATTTGCTTACCCTGAACACTTCAGTAAACCCCTTTTGTGTCTGGCTTCTTTCACTCAGGACAATGTTTTTACGGCTTGTCTGTGTTAGTTGTAGATCTGTAGGCTCTCCTATTAGTGACTGGATGCTATTCCACAGTTTATCAGTCATCCATCTGCTGATGGACATTTAGATTGCTTTCATCTTTGGCTGTTATGAGTAATGGTGCTCAGGTATTTTTCTGAATATCCGTTTTAGCTCATTTGAGCAAATACCTGGACTACACCTGGGCATTGCAGCAGTTCTGTGTTTATTTTATTTATTTTTTGAGACAGGGTTTCTTCATGTAGCCATGGCTGTCCTCGAACTTGCCATGTAGACCAGGCTAGCCTTAGACTCAGAGAGATCCACCTTTTGTGTCTCTGGAGTGATGTGATTAAAGGTGTGGGCCACCACTTCCAGCCTTGTGGTTAAGTTTGTGAGGGAATACCAAAATTTTTTTTCATGGAAGCTATGCCATTTAACATTTCTAGCAGTAAATGAATAGAGATTCTGATTTCCCCAAATCTTTCTGAACACTTACTTTCCTTTTGGGGGTTTATGGCCATCCTGGTGTGTGTCCCCCTGAGTTGGAGTTACTGGCAGTTGTCAGCTCCTCAGTGTGGAGACTTGAAACTGAGCTCAGGGCTTGGCTGTTAAGCCATCTCTGCAGCCCTCGGCTTCAGTTTTTGAGATAGGGTTTCATAATCCCAGCTGACTTTCACTAGCTGTGTAGCTGAAAATGATTTTGATCATCTGATCCCCCTGCCTCCACCTCTCCCATGCTGGGATTACTGGTGTGTGGGCTTAGGACTGAACCCAGAGCTCCCTGTAAGGCAGGCAGGTGCTTTGCCAACCGAGCATCACTCCAGGTCCCACCTTCGCCTCCTTGTTTTTTGTTTGTTTGTTTGTGTGTGGAGTTGTCTTGATGCCAGCGCTTGGAAAGACTGTTATTTCCTCATTCAAATGTCTGTAGAGAAATAGGTTTCTGTCTGGACCTTTAATTCGGTTTCATTGAAATGTCTGTCTGTCTCTACAGCAGTTCCACATCGCTTTTTGATTTGTATAGTTTTATAATAAGAGTTGAGATCAGCAAATGTGAGCCTTTCAACTTCTGCTCTTTCAAGATTGTTTGGGTGACTTGGGGTCCTTCATAAAATTCCAGAATAATTTTAAGATCCCCCTCCCCATTTCTTCAAAACAAACAAACAAACAAACAAACCAAGCTTTAGAATGTTGATAGAGTTTGCACTGAATCTATAAATTGCTTCAGGAAATGACATTAATTAATTTTGATTCTAACACAACAACCTTATACTAACATTGCCTATAAATATTTAGCTCCTCACATGCTCTTTGAACTGGTTTTGACATATTACTGGCTTCCTCATTGATGAGTTGAAACAGCTTGACACATGCACTTTACATTTGCATAGGAATCCAGATTTTATCTTGTTGAAAGTGGGATATTTTAACAAGGTCACACGTTATTTTAGGGAAGTGATTTTCTACTTCATGAAGATTTCTGGGGGAGCTTTAAGTAATATTGTTGCTTGGATAGGTACCTCCAGAGATTCTGATGTAATTGGTTTGGGGCATAGTCCTGATTTTTTTTTTCTCTCCTGGTGATTGTATCCAGGGTTGAGAATTGTTGTCTCCTCAGGGAAGTTGTAGTGAAACTGTTGATTCTTGGACCCTCACGGCAAAAAGTTGCTGCAAGGAAATATCAGTAAAGAGAAAGAACCATGGGAACCTGGTCTCTTGTTAGTTGTCAGGTTGTCCTTGGCTGAAAGAAATAATTGGAAAGCGGAATTTTCATTTCACTATCATCCTATCCCTCAGTGGCTTCTGTGTGTGTGTCTATGTGAGCGTGCATGTCTGTATATGGTATGTGGACTTGCTCATGTATATGCACATGTGTGTGGTGTATAGAGGCCAAAGATCAATGTTGGATGTCTTCCTCACTCACTCTTTACCTTATTCATTAAATTAAAAAATATACTATTTGTCTATTTATTTAATTTGCGAGTGTACACATGCCATGGCAGAGGTGTGGAGGTCATAGGACAATTTGTGAGAGGCAGTTCTCTTTTTCTACCCTGTGGGTTCCAGGGTGGGACTCAGGTTAGCAGACTTGGTGCCAAACACCTTTACAGCCTAATCCGTCTCACTGGTCCTTTCATATCTCTCTCTCTCTCTCTCTCTCTCTCTCTCTCTCTCTCATCTATCTATCTATCTATCTATCTATCTATCTATCTATCTATCTATCATCTATCTATCTTTCTATCTATCTAAGCAAAGTTTCTCACTGAAACTTGAACTTGTCGAGTGGGCTAGACTGACTGGCAGTGAGCCCCAGGAACTTGTCTGTTCTCATCTCCTCAGCACTGTGATTACAGGCATATGTCATCATACTTGGTTTTTACATGGGAGTTTGGCATCCAAATCCAGCTCTTTGTGCTTCTGTGGAAAGTACCTTAATGACCAAGCCATTGTCCTGATGACTTCTTGCGGTGGTTTGAATATGAATGGTCCCCATGGATTCATATTTGAATGCTTACTCACCAGGGAGTGGCACTATTTGAAAGGATTAGAAGGACTAGGAGGTGTGGCCTTGTTGGAGGAAGTGTGTCATTGGAGCTGGGCTTTGAGATTTCAAGAGCTCATGCCATGTCCATAGTATCTCTTGGCCTATCAATCAGAATGAAGTTCTTTTTTTTTTTTTTTTTTTTTTTTTTGGTTTTTCGAGACAGGGTTTCTCTGTGTAGCTTTGCGCCTTTCCTGGAGCTCACTTGGTAGCCCAGGCTGGCCTCGAACTCACAGAGATCCGCCTGCCTCTGCCTCCCGAGTGCTGGGATTAAAGGCGTGCGCCACCAACGCCCGGCCGGAATGAAGTTCTTAACTACTTTCCAGCACCATGCTTACGTGCTACCATGCTCTCTGCCATGATGATAATGGACTAAACCTCTGAAACTGTAAGCCAGCCTCCAATTACTTTCTTTTATAGGAGTTTCCTAGGTCATGGTGTCTCTTCACAGCACTTCCTTTTAATAAAAGAAAACTAAACTTCCATCCTTGTCCTATGCCACCAAAAGGATAATAGTCCACTGCCTCTAAACAGTGACAAGAAAGATGGCTTCCTAACGCTCCAATCTCTCTGGTAGGAAATACATCACTAAGCAAACAGCCAACGTGATGAAGGGGTGGGTCCAGGGAGGCAGTGGTTTGGGAAAAGAGGTCAGTGACCCTAGCAATCGGGGAATGCATGTTGACTGCATTGGTGCTCTCTGTGTTTTTGTAAAAAGAAGACAGAAATGCACTGAGATTGAACTTGGAATAATTTGGTGACCGTGGGAAACTTCAGAATAATGTGCTGTTAATTTAAATATATTTTTATTTTATGTGTATGGGTATTGAGCTTATATGCATGCCTGTTGAACACAGAGCTCAGAAGAGGATGTCAGGTGCCCTGGGACTAGAGTTACATATAGTTGTGAGCTGCCATGTGGGTGCTAGGAATTGAACCCAGGTCCTCTGGGGAAGCATCCAGTGACTTTAACCACTGACCCATCTCCCCAGCTTCAGAAAACTTTATTTAAAAAAGTTGTTAACCAGCTACTTGGCAGAAACTCAAATTCCTCCAGGATCAGCACTTCTGGAACCAAACCATGAGCTCATGGTTGCCCTCAGCACCAAGAACTGCATTCTGCTTATCAACTGTGTGGCTTTAAATCAGATAATCACGTAAGAATGTGAGGCCAAGCTCTGACCACTCACAGTAAGGCACAAGACCCCTTTGCATTAGTAATACAAACCCCGTGCCCCGCTCCAACTGGATGTGTTTGCTTGATATGGTGTGGCTACACAGTATTCTTTTGAAGTAAAGCTTTTTGCCTTGCTTGCATGCTTTGGTTTGTGTGGTCACTGTCTTGAGACCCCCCCACACCCATTTCTTACAGTGTGGGGCCCTCTCTCAATGACCAAGTCTTGGGAACTGATGTCCTTCCTTGGAAGTGCACCCCACTGCCTTGGTGCGGTGATCCTGGACGTGGAGACACTTTCTGGCTTTTGAACTAACAGAAACACCAAATCAAAAACAAACCAGCCATTTAGAGATGAGAGCCTGAAGCAGGCAGGAGGCACAGGTAAAACTGACAAGGGAAGCCATTACTTGTCCTATAACACCAGCCACACCTTATTCACTCTTCAGGACACTCTTCTCTTCTGCCTTCTGAGAATCTGCTTCTTTATTATTATTGCTATTTTCATTTTCATCATTATTATTAATTATTATTATTATCATTGTTATTGTTATTACTATTTGTTTTTTGGGACAGGATCTGTGTAACTGTCCTGTTACCTGGCTGTCCTAGAACTCACTTTGTAGACCAGACTGGCCTCAAACTCATGGAGATCTACCTGCCTCAGTCTCCTGAGTGCTGGGATTAAAGGTATGTGCCACCACACCTGGCTCTTGCTTCTTTCTTTTTTAAACTTTACTTTTGCTTTTATTTATATGTATGTGTGTCATGTCTGTGCAGGTGTCTGTAGAGGCCAAAAGAGGTCACTGAGTCCTCTGGAACTGGAGTCACAGGCTATTATGAGTTGCCTTCTGTGGGCAGTGGGAACTGAATTTTGGAACTCTGGAAGGGCAGGGTGCACTGTTAACCTCAGAGAAAGCTTATTTCTAAGCAGGCATTTTTGCCAAAGTGTTGGGCACAGATTCACAGTGCCATGGGTTACAGCCCAGCTCTGCTACCTACTAGATATGAGAGGCAGGCAAAGTTACCCAGCACACTAGTTTTCTGAAACTAGGGAGATATTACAGTACTTAGAATTACTTATAGAATTGTTGTGAGTTAATATGTGAAGGCACTTAAAACAGAGCCTGGCATAGAATGAGTGTCAATCTATGTTAGCTATTTTATGACAATATTATTATTATTGCCTGGGAATTGGATGCTTTCAGCCAGAGCAACACTTAGGTACAGAAGTCTGCAGGGCCTTGAGAATTCATAAGGAATTCTTCATTACCATGCTTCAAGATTTTATCCTGTCCTAATATTTGAAAATTTAGCCTTTTTTAGTATGTATTTACCACTTTTAGGACAATTATTGTTCAAACTTAAAATATAGTTATTGTTGAATACATGTTGGCTATAGAAGAGAATAGAAATAACACAAAACTATAGAAAGTATAAGTAGACCCTTGTCCCCCTTTGTCCCCCACTTTCTGCCCTGCCTGCAGGCTGACCCCCTTCTGAAGTCTGGGCCTGCAGAGCTGTGTGCACTTAACAACTTTATTATCTGTTCACATGAGCCTGTGAAGTTTTCTACTTAAAAAAAAATCCATTTGGGCGGGGTGTGGTGGCACAGGCCTTTAATCCCAGCACTCCAGAAGCACAGCCAGCTGCATCTGTGAGTTCAAGCCTAGTCTACATGGCAAGTTCCAGAACAGGCAGGGATACATAGAGAGTCCCTGGCTGAAACAAAACAAAACAACCCCAAAACAAACCAAATGCCAAAAGAAAACAAAACAAAAAAACAACCTTCACCAATTATGTATTGCTAAACTGTTGTGGGATAATCTTTTTGTGCACTGGGAAGATGTGTCTTTGCCAAGACACCTTCTGATTGGTTTAATAAAGAGCTGAACAGCCAAGAGCTAGGCAGGAGAGGCTAGGAGAGACTTCTGGGGAGAGATAGGAACTCTGGGAAGAAGAGGGGTGAGATTGATCAGGGAGACGAGGAGTAAGTTGGATGTACATTATGGAGGAGAGGTAACAAGCCATGTGGCAGAACATAGATTAATATAAATGGGCTAATTTAAGTTATAAGAGATAGTTGGGAATAAGTCTAAGTTAAGGCCAAGCTTTTATACTTAAAAAGAAATCTCCATGTCATTATTTGGAAGCTGGCTGTCCAAAGAAAGTTCGAGTTCATTAAATGACATTCCTTCTCATGTATTAATACATTCTGATCACCATGGTACAGGATTCATTCTCCTTCATCATGGTATATTCTACATGATCTACCTTTTGTGACTTTCAGAATCTTTTCTCCCTCCTTTTCCACACATAAAAGTACTTCCAGGGATGGGGATATGTGGCTCAGTTGATGGAGTGGTTGACCGTCCACATGGTGCCTGGATTAAGTCCCCAACACCTTAAAGAAAACAACAGAAGTACTCCCATTCACTACCACAGCGAAGCCTGTATGTAGTTTTCAGAACAGCTCTGACCAGCTTTGCTGATACTAAAGACTTTGGAGAAAACAACCTACTCGGGAAGGATGTGGTCGGAAGAGGATTTTATCTCTGATTTTATAATGGTAATGATTTTGATACCTCCTGCTTGTGTTTATATATTTTAACCATTTTCTATAAAAGGTCTCATCTACACTCTGTCTAATGATATTTTGTTCTGGAAGAGCCTGCAGATTCTCCTGATCACACTATTTTTATTGTAATAAAGTCTTACAGCATGAGAGAAAACCAGCATGAGAATGTTGTTATTGCTACCCATGCAGTCATTACTTAATAGAGATGAAAATTAATAATCTCAATATTACTCCATGCCTGGCCTTACCCAGATTTGAATATTTACTAGCTGTATCCTGCTGTTTCCTACTTCTAAGCTACAAAATACATGAAGAAAAAAATCAATAGAATTAAAGGGAAAAAGACAATTACATGCTTATAGTACCAGATTTTAAAACCTCATAACAATTGACAGAAAAATTGGACCGCCCCCAAAATAAGTAAAGAATTGGAAAATTTGAAGAGCATCATCTTTTAAGTTGACTGAGCTGGTATTTGTAAGACATACCAGAAACTGAAGAACAAGCCCTTTAAGTTGACTGAGCTGGTATTTGTAAGACATACCAGAAACTGAAGAACAAGCCCTTGTTAAAGGACTTACAGTAAACTGACAAGGACCCGCTGTGCATCAGGTTACCAAAGTTAGGTCATCAAGTCTCCATATAGTTAGAAAAATTTAATTGTATAAAGTGTGCCTTTAGAAATTAAAAATTAGTATAACACAAAGGCAAGCTTGATTTACAAATCAAGTAGCATACTTTTAAATAATTCATATGTCAGTTAGAAATCACTAGGGAACTTAGTGTTCTAAACTAGATGACAAGGAACATATAATGTGTCAAAATCTGTGGGCTCCAACCTCAGCAGCGATTAGACGGAAGACTTCACTTTAATTCTTACACCAGTGATCAGTGGTGGTATACTTATATGAAGCCAACGTAAGAAAAACACAGTGAAACCCAACAGGTAGAAGGGAGAAATGACTACCCCAGGAGCATATCAATGAGCAAAACAAAATCCAAATAAACAATAACAACAATTAGTCAAACAGTTGGAGGTGGGAAGATGGGTCAGTGAGTAAAGTGCTTGCCATGCACGTGTGGGGACCTGGGTTTGGATCCCCAGGAGTAAAGCTGGAACCAGAGTGCTTCCATGGAGGGCTGGGACAGAGAGATTGCAGGTCTCTGGAGACCGTCAGCACAGCTAGTCTGTCTCAGACACCGGAATAAACAAGAGACCCTGTCTCAAAGTACAAGGTGAGGACTGATCCCTGAGGTTGGCCTCTGGTCTCTACACATGCACTACAGCATGCATATTCCCACATTCATAATACACACATACACACACACACACACACACACATACACACACACACACACACACACACACACACACACACACACACACACACACACAGTGTACACAAACTGAAAACTAAATTGGTTTGTGGGAATGATACACAAAACCCAACAAACTTCTAGAGGGATGATCAGGAGAAAACAAAACCCAAATCACCAATTTGAGAAGTTAAATAGGTCTTATTGTTACAACTCCTATGAGCATTAAAAATACAATTTTATAACTTCATGTTAACTACTTCAACAACCTTAGACAAAACTGATATATTTCTTTAAAAATGCAGCTTGGCTCACTGGTGAGGGGTACTTGTTGCTTTCGTGAGGACCTGGGTCTGATTCCCAGCCTTCACATGGTGGCTGATGACCATCTGTAACTCTAGTATCAGGGGAACTGACAGCTGTTTCTGACTTCTGCAGGCACCACACACGTGGCAGACATACAGACATGCAGGCAAAACACTCATAAAATAATAAAATTATTTAAAAAGTACAAGACAGCCGGGCGTTGGTGGCGCACGCCTTTAATCCCAGCACTCAGGAGGCAGAGGCAGGTGGATCTCTGTGAGTTCGAGGCCAGCCTGGGCTACCAAGTGAGTTCCAGGGAAAGGCACAAAGCTACACAGAGAAACCCTGTCTCGAAAAACCAAAAAAAAAAAAAAAAAAAAAAGTACAAGACAATAAAAATTATTACATTAAAAGTACAACTTGCTTAAACTGATACAAGATGAAACAGAAAATCTCAATAGCCTTATAAATTATTATTATTTTTTTAATTTTAGGCCTGGATGGTAACATATGACTTTAATCCTCCCATCACAAGACAGAGGCAAGCGGACTCTGAACTTGAAGCCAGCCTTGTTGATACAGTAAGTTCCAGATCAGCCAAATCTACGCAGTTATACTCTGTTCTAAAAACATATTTATTTGTTCTTTAAATTAAAATTTATTTCATTATTATGGTTTATGTATGGGGTGTGTGTGTGTATGCAAGTGCAGGTACTCCTGTGCTACAGCAGAGTTTTGGTACATTCTTCCACATCCCCTTCTCACTAAAGACAGGGAATAGTGTGGTTTTGAAAAGTCTCTCTGTCACTCCACACCAACAGAGGCAAAAGATAAACAGAGCAGATAAAACTTCCAAAGTCTGCTAGTTAAATTGCCATAGAAATCACAGCACATAAAGGCAGGCTGTGATCTACATGCTAAATCTACACAGTATGGTTTAATACTAAAGTAAAAAGATGTATGTGTGACCTACAGTCTCCTAATAAAACAGAGCAGTGTACAGAATACAACTAGAAACTTCCCAACCAAGAACCAAGAAAAAAAAAAATCACAATTTGAATGAGAAATATAATCAATTGATAACACTGAGATAGGTCTGGTTTTTAAAGCAAACATCATAAAAATGTTTCACAATCAAACACAAATTCCTTTGAGACAAAATGAAAAACAGAAAAGCTCATTTAAAAAAGTTATAAAAAGAAGTTATAAAAAATAACAGAAACATTTAAAACTTGCAAAGTGGGCTCAGTAGTACAACATGGGAGGAAGGGGAAAGAGGATGAATTTGAGGACAGTGAAGCAAGATTAATTCTATATAAACAGAAAAGACAAAATAGAATGAAAAATGCTTTTTGAGAACCTATAGAAAATAACAAAAGCTTCATATTTGTGTCATCAGAATTACTGAAGGAGGGAAGAAGGGCATGGGGCTGGGGTAGCATTTGAAGAGATGTGATTGAAAGCATCTCAAATTTGGCTAAAGACACAAATCGACATTTCCAAGAAGCTGATTGTGGGAGTTTGAATGTAATTGGCCCCCATAATCTCATAGGGAGCGACATTCATTAGGAGGTGTGGCTTTGTTGGAGTGGGTATGTTTGTTGAAGGAACTGTGTCACTGTGGGGGCAGGCTTTGAGGCTTCCTATGCTCAGGATACTGCTCAGTGTCTCAGTCCATTCCCTGTTTCCTGTAAGATGCAGATCTATCAGCTACTACTCCATTACTGTGTCTGCTTGCACGACACCATGCTCTCCATCATGATGACAATGGACTGAGCCTCTCAACTGCAAGCGACCCACCCCAATTAAATATTTTCTTTATAAGAGTTGCCATAGTCGTGGTGTCTCTTCACAGCAATAAAAACCTAAGACACTGATCAAATTCCAAACATGACAAACTCAAAGAAATTCTTGCCAAGACACATAATAATTGAACATTAGCAAACTAAAGACAAAGGAAAACATTGAAAGTGGCCAGAGAGACTGCAAGTTAGGTTGGGGTGATACCTGGTCAAATTACAATAATCTGTCGGACTGTTCATCTGTGTGACTTAAACACCCGATGGAAACCACAAGAGGGAAGAGAGTGTTTAGAGGTTTCTGCCCACTATGGCAGGGAGCACATGGCACAGTAGCTCACAACACAGCAGTCAGGAAGCAGACAGCCAGGACCCTAATGAGTTCCAGGGAGACTCCTTTAGCTAGGAGCCTGTGGAGGACATTTCACAATTAGCTGTAACACATCTGTAAACCCCAGAGGCTGGAAGACACTGTTACATTATTTATTATTATTATTATTATCATCATTGTTATTTAGATTAAAATAAAGTAACTATCAACAATGGTAGAACTATGGTAGAGGATTTTACAAGTAAAAATATTATTGTTAAAACAAAACAAAAGCCTCAAAAACATTGGGGCTGATGGAGTTAATCCTGAAGCCTGCTGAAAGGACTTTTTCAAGTAAGAAGGTAACACTAAAAAGGAACTGGAGCATCAGGAAAAAAAATCCAGGAAAAAAAGGAGCCATATGGAAAGACACAGCAGACTATCCTTGTACCCACAAATTTCATAAACAATATTTAATTATTGATAAAAATCACAGCATCATTCTATATTCAAGGCTGCACATGTCCCTGACTGCTACAAATCCCTCTCAGCACATTTGTAGGTAACATCACATCACATTGCCAAAGGTTGGACACCCCTACCATGAATCCAAGGGCAAAGAGTCTACTGAACTTTCAAGGTAGCCATGTCCTGGGTCTTAAAAGGACCTCAGTGTGTTCTATAGAAGAGATGGGAATGTAATTGTACTTGCCTGTCCTGTTTGATGCTCTAGTTTAAGCCTCAGCACACCAAACAAATAAAAAAACTGAAATCCCAAAGTATCTTCTCTGACTACAAAGGAATTAAAGTAGAAATCAACATCATAAATACAACTGGAAATTCACTGATACTTCCAAATATTCCATGGCTCACAGTGGAAGCATCAAGAGAAAACAAATGTATGGAATCTATGGAGTGCAGCAAGGCAGTGTGTAGAGGGGAAGAGGTAGCAGCCAAATTTAATTAGAATGGAGGAGGTTGAATTTTCTATAAGACAGGGCCTCCTGTCACCCAGGCTGGCCTCAGGGATGATTGGGTCTGGCCTTGAGCTCCTGATCACCGTCCCAAGGACAGGTGCCACTACACCTGCCTGGTCAGCTACATTTTAATCAGGAAACTACAAAAAATTAGAAAAATGAACACAACAAACTCAAAGCAAAGAGAATAATATGAAAAAAAAAGCCTTAGTGAGGGAACCTGAAAAATAACAAAATTAGAGAGAAGCTTGTAACACGAATCTTAAAAGGTCTTATAATGAAAAACCCAGATCCAGATATTGAAAGCTGAAAGATCAGAGAATCAGGACAGCCAGCGATAGCTTACCTCTATGAAATCCTCAGCCTCAAGAGACCGAGTTCCTGTTTTCTCATGCTTATATACTTTTCTGTGTCCTGCCATATTGCCTCCTGGGATTAAAGGCATGTGTTACCACTGCCTGGTTCTGTTTCTCTCATGTAGCCCAGTGTGGCCTTGAACTCACAGAGATCCAGATGGATCTCTGCCTCCTGAGTGATAGGATTAAAGGTGTGTGCCACCACTGCCTGACCTCTATGTCTAATTTAGTGGCTGGCTCTGTCCTCTGATCCCCAGGCAAGCTTTATTGGGGTACACAATATATCACCACAGAAGCTAGCCTCCATTTCTGAAGTTGTGATTCTACCACCAAATCCAGACGAATACACTACAAAGAAAGTCTGGAGAGATGGCTTAGTGATTAAGAGCACTTGCTGCTCTTGCAGAGGGTCTTTGTTTGGATCTCAGCACCCATAGAGTAGCACAACTCCAGGTCCGGGGATCCAATGCCCTCTTCTGTCTTTTTGGACTCCTGAACACATACAGTGTGCATAAACTCATATAAGCACACACACATACTAAATAAACAAATAAATCTTTAAAAAAGACAATACAAAAAGAGAAAAACGAGAAAGCAGCGTCTTTTGTAAAATTGTATATAAAAATAGCTACCAAAATATTAAAAAAACAAACACAGCAATGCATAAAAAATTATACACCATGTCCAGTGAGATTTATTACAGGCACATAAGACTTACTCAGTATCTGAAAATCAATTAGATAAGTTCTTCCTTTCAACAAACCAGGAAAGAAAAATCTTAACATGTATTTATAATATATGTATGTGTAGCATAAAAAGATAATTTAATATATGACAAATAGATTGTATGTGGAAGTCACAAACAAGAAAATAATTAAAATTCTTTTTACATTATTTCTACCAAACAGAAAATACTTAAAAAAATCTACCAAGTCTTTTATACTGAAAATATTTCTGAGATTTTTTTTTTAAATAAGATTTATGTATTTATTATGTATACAGTGTTCTGTCTGCATGTATGCCTGCATGCCAGAAGAGGGCACCATATCTCATTACAGATGGTTGTGAGCCACCCTGTGGTTGCTGGGAATTGAACTCAAGACCTTTGGAAGAGCAATCAGTGCTCTTAACCTCTGAGCCATCTCTCCAGTCCTATTTCTGAGATTTTTTAAAGATGATCAAATAAATGTAGATACATACTGTGTTCCTTAAAATTTTTTAATTTTTAACTTATTTTTAAAAAGGTTTATTTATATTTATCTTATATATGGGCATTTTGCCTGCGTGTATATTTGTAACACAAATTGCTAAACAGTCTTATTAATAAAAGAAACCCAGAGCCAGGTTTTGGGGTGAAAGCTGAAAGATCAGAAAGCATGCCAGCCACATCTTAACTGTGCAATCCTCAGGTCAAGAGAGAGTGGAGTTCCTGTTTCCTCAGAATGAAAGCCTCTGAGTCCTCACCTGAAAGGGTCTTAGTTGAACTGCTTAAAAACCTCTAGTTCCTGGTCCTCACATCTTACATACCTTTCTGCTTCCTGCCATATTACTTCCTGGAATTAAAGGCATGTGTCCTTCCCAAGCAAAGACATGAGATTTCAAGTGCTGAGATTAAAGGTGTGTGCCACCACACCTGGCTCTGTTCCAGATGAATCTCTGCCTCCCAAGTGATAGTATTAAAGGCATGTGTCACCACTGTCTGGCCTCTATGTCTAATCTAGTGGCTGGCTTTGTCTCTGATCCCCAGATAAATTTATTAGGGTGCACAATATATTAGGGGACACAATATATATGTCTGTTCACCACATGTGTGCCTGGTGCCTGTGGATGTCAAACGAGGGCATTGGATCCCCTGGAACAGGAGTTGTTGATGATTGTGAGGTACCACGTGGGTCCTGGGAATTGAATCGAGGTCCTTTCCAAGAACAGTAAGTGCTCTTAACTGCTGAGCCAATTTTCTAGGCCCTTTAAAATTTTTCTAATTTAATTTTAAAAAAATGTATGTGGGTGTTTTGTCTGCATATATGTTTGTGCTTGAGGAGATCAAAAAAGTGTGTCCATTGGATCCTCTGGAGTAGATGGTTGTGAGCTGCCATGAGGGTGCTGGGAATAGAAACCCAGTCCTCTGGAAGAGCAGCCAGTTCTCTTAACTACTGGACCATCTCTCCACATTTCTCCAGCCTGTAGAGAGACTATTTTAATCATCTCTGGGTCCTTTAAAGCAATTACAGGTTTGTTATTTATTGATTGATTTTTTTCTTTCCTTTTCTTTTTCTTTCTTTCTTTCTTTCTCTCTCTCTCTCTCCTTCTTTCTTCCTTTCTTCCTTCCTTTCTTTCTTTCTTTCTTTCTTTCTTTCTTTCTTTCTTTCTTTCTTTCTTTCTTTCTTTCTCTCTCTCTCTCTTTCTTTCTTTCTCTCTTTTCCTCTCTCTCTCTCTTTCTCTTTCTTTCTTTCTTTCTTTCTTTCTTTCTTTCTTTCTTTCTTTCTTTCTTTCTTTCTTTCTTTCTTTCTTCCTTTATGGTTTTTCAAGACAGGGTTTCCCTGTGTGTAGCTCTGGCTGTCCTAGAACTTGCTCTGTAGACCAGGCTGTCCTTGAACTCATAGAGATTTGCCTGCCTCTGCCTCCTTAGTGCTAGGATTCAGCACATAGCTTATTTATTTATTTTTTACAATGTCATCTCACTATGCATGGCCTGAAGGTAGAGATACTTTTAATAAAATGTGTAGGTCATGGGTGCTGGGGAGGTGGCTCCTTTAGTAGAGTGTCTGTCATGCATGCATGTAGACCTGAATTGACTGGCCATGGTGGCTTGCATTTAAAACACCAGATCTAGGAAGAATGAGAAGGGTGGATCCCTGGAGTTGCTGACCAGCCAGCATAGCTTAATTGTCAAGACTCTGGTCTCAGTGAGAGACCCTGACTCAAAAAAGAAGATAGATGTAACCCAAGGAATGGCACATGAGGTTAACCCCTGGTCTTCACATGCACACCCAAGCACACGTGCACTTGCACACATGTACATATACAAATATGTATGGCTGCTTAAAAAGCAATACCCATCTTTTTATATTTATATATTTTTAACTTAAAAAAATAGAAGGATTGGGCTTCCAAATTCCTGAGCAGGTGGCCAGGGCTCTCTGGTGTTGGCATCAGAAACTTATCCAGCTTCTTCTTTTTCCAGGATCGAGGCCCTGAACCTTGGACTGTGGTTTGCATTTAACACATGGGAAATGTCCCTGGGGTTATTTAGTATGCTGTTTTTTTTTTTTTTTTTTTTAAATCAAGGAGTTACTTGGAGGCTGGCTTCTGCTAATCCTAGATTAAATTATTCATGGCAAATACTGCTTGCCAGTTGATGTCTTTGTTTATATTCAGTGTGATGGGTCTGGTCCCGAGGTACATGTGCTTTTACCATCATGTGTCACTCAGTTTTCCAAGGGAGATGCAGGGTCCCCTCTGAACTGATAAGGCAAACTCTCAGTTCTGGACATCAGCCTGTGGATTTTACTCCTGCCAGTTCTTTAGTACTTTATTTTTAATCCTTAATCCTGTGGACTTTTATAAATAGCTTTGCTAAATACAAAAGGCTGTCCATTTCATCTCAACTGAAGTTGGTATTGGTCCATGTCTACATGCTTCCAACTATTTCTAATACCCAAAGTTTTGTTTTGGTTTTTTTTTCCTTCTGATGAGATAGGCCCAGTTCAGTATCCACTGTGATTATTCATGATGGCTTTGGAAATCATCTTTCTTTTGATTAGTTCTTAGGACCTTCACCACACACTAATGAAGTCATCCAAGCCAAAGTCAGTTTTTCCTTCCATTAGGTCACTATGGACAGTGCCAATCCAGTGTAAGAGAAGATTTCTTTGTCCAGAATGAAAGAACTTATTCTTGTTCAGATTTCTGGTTTCTCATTCTTTTGTTTCTGACTAAGAAGATTTAGACAGAGTTGGGATGAAATATAACCTATTTGGCTAAGTCTCTTTTACATTGTCTATGCTGTGTGTGGGTGTGTGGGACACAAGGGAAGCACTACATTGAATTATTGGATCCAACTCCATAAACCCCAAAAGTAGATTCAATCCTACAGGGAGATGCTGTGGTACCAGTAGTGTTGGTAGCATCCAACTAGCTAATACTCTGCATCTGTAAGATGCTGCACTAAGTTTTCTGAATATCCCAAAGATAAAGAAAACAAGGTTCCTGGATATGTGTGTGTATGTGTGTGTGTGTGTGTGTGTGTGTGTGTGTGTGTGTGTGTATGTGTGTGTGTGTGTGTGTATGTATGTGTATGTGTATGTGTATGTGTGTAGCACATAAAAAGTTTAAGATAAAAGTCAATGAAGAGGTGTAAATTACCTAGTTGAAATTGCCATGGAAAGAACCTTACAATTGATCAGATTCTGTGGGAGTCTGTGGGAAACCAGTTCTGACCCACTCCCACCTATTGAAGGGTTCTTAGGTGGAGGAGAGAGGAAGAGAAAATATCAGATAGAAAGATAGACCTAGACGACGAGGAGAAAAACAGAGACACAGGATAGCTTCAGGAGGGCCTGGGTCAATACCTAACAGGCCAGAACTTTATTCAAAAGGGCTTTTCATAATATGCCAAGGGGAGAGGCAAAAATCCTCCCCCTTGCAAGATCAAAGCACACCGAACAGCTAAGTGTGGACCCTTCCAAATACCTGGCAAACAGGCCTGTGGCAAAATCATCTCCTTATGCAGCCCTGCTGGGTAAAGCAAGCTCAGATTCTCTGATAGATATCTCACTAGATAACCTCTGTGGGCTCCCACAAGATTCTGGGAGATGTCATTGGGGAACATGGAATTTGTACTGAAACAGAGGAGTTGATATAAGTTCTCTTGGGAAGGATATACCATGTGAATGAAATAGTTCATATTAAGTCCTAGAAGTCAAAAAAGCCATGGTTACCTCTACAGTCTTCTGGTCAGGAGAACAGCAGAATTCCAGCTGTTTCTTTCGTAATGGTGATAGGATGCAGTGGATAGGTCTGCTAAAGAGTTAGCTTGAGCCAGAAGCTGTGTGGGCTGCTCTTTTGAGGAAGGAGATATTCTCCTTCAAAGAAGAGCATACTCACTAAGACCCAACCCACATGTAAAGATTGTGCCTGTACCCATTTTCTGTCTGTTGACCAGGGTTGGGAGAGCTAGAATGTCATCGGGATTTGACCTTGATCTTTGGATGAGTCAGAGATAAGCAGCTGTCTCCACATGGTGCTAGTACATTTGACATGATTGGTGATTGGTACAACTAACACCTTTGAGAAGAAATGAAGGAAACCTTAGATCTGTGCCCACATCTGTTTAGGAGGAAGATGAGGCCCCATGATAAAGCAACTAGTCCAAGCTGGCCTGGATCTCAGACAGAGCACACTGAGATTTCAATGCAATCATTATTTATGTGAGGACAGGAAAAAACTTGATAAATATTACCAATTAATTTTACTTGTACTTGGAATATGACCTTAATATCACTCATATTGTTTTTATATAAATTAAAAGGAAATATTATGTTTGGCTAGTTTCATGCCAACTTCACACAAGCTGGAGTCCTGTGAGGAACAGGAACTTCAGTTGAGAAGATGCTCCCACCAGATTGGCCTGTGGGACAGTCTGCGGGACATTTTCTTGATTGAGCATTGATGTTGGAGGGCCCAGATCACTGTGAGCAGTGCCACCCCTTGGGCATGTGGCTCTGGATTCTCTAAGAAAGCAGGCTGAGCAAGCCACAAGGAGCAAGCCAGTAAGCAGCACTCCTCAAGCTTCCTGCCTTGAGTTACTGCCCTGACTGACTTCCTTCAGATGATGGACTAGAAGATGTGAGATGAAATAAACCCTTTCCTCTCCAAGTTGTTTATGGTTAAGGTATTTTTATCACAACTACAGAAACCCTAAGGCAGGTGACTTATTTAATCTTCTTTGGTTTAAGCTAACATTAACATTTATTCTCAAATTCTGAACATACTCTTTAAGCATGACCATTATGGATGGGATTGTCCTGAGTGAAGATCAGATCCAAACATGAGTGTGCAATGTGGATGAATACTTCCTCCAGGCAACACCACTTATATGGTCTCATCCAGTCAGGATAACAGCACTCTGAAGACGACACTATCAGTCCTGTTTTACAAGGGAAGGAATAAATACATGGTTATTCAACTTAACTAAGGTCCCAGGAAGTAGAAGTACTAGATATTACCAAATACACACACTCGACTACTGTACTGAACGATAATGCTATGACCCAGGTAGGGTAGTTTTGAGCATATTGTAACCTTCATAATGTGTGGGGAGTGCTCCCCTCAATATCTAGAGCATAGTTAAGTATTTACTAGGTGATAAAAAGTTTTGGAAGATGAAGTCATTTGCCTAAGGGTTGCATTGACTAGGCTGACTCAGAGCACCACACTTTTAAGCTTTAACATTTGTTGCTGACTGTTTAATCTTGCTTCAGGAAGCTTAACTTGTATATTTTCACAGGCCAATAAAAGTAAATTTTGACTGTCATATTAAATATCTACAAAAATATCTACAAAGTAAGCATGGATGAGTTTCAGTCACCATGCTGCAAGTATTTAAAGGACAAATGCATTGGAGGCTGGGCATGGAGGCTCATGTCTTTAATTCCAGCACTCAGGAGGCTGAGTAGTTAGATCTCTATGAGTTTGAGACTGGCCTGGTCTTCTTAGGAATCCTAGTCCATCCAGGGCTACACAATAAGACCTTATCTCAAACAACAGTAGCCCATAAATAAAGAACGTATGTATTACACTTGCATTTGAAGATACCTTTTCCATGAAAGCCAAAGGTGGAAATACCCTGTGGATTGATAAGAAGACATACAAGGTGGGCTGCCATGGAATATTAACTAGCTCTGAAAAGGAAAATAACTAAATGCTAAGTAAAAGATGCAGTTACAAGAGGACAAGCACTATTTGATCTTTTACGTGAGATATATAACCAAATTCTCAGGGACAGGAAGTAGAATGGTGGTTCCAGCTGGCTGGAGTGGAGAACCCTAGTGATTGTGTAGTTTCAGATAGAGATGAGAACAGTATGGAAGTAGTGGTGCTGATGGTTGCCAAGTGGTATGAATACACCTAATGCCACAGAGCTGTGCAATTATGACAGTTTAATGGCTCATGGACAAAGACTTGATATGCAAGCTTGAGGACCCAAGTTCAATCCCTGGGACCCATGCACAGGTCAGGGGAATGAACTGAATTCACAAAGCTGTCCTCATCCTCCATACACATGCCTCAACAGGTTCATGCCTACACATAGACACCACACACACACACACACACACACACATGCCTCAACAGGCTCATGCCTACACATAGACACTACACACACACACACACACACACACACACACACACACACACA
>CABHPR010142364.1:8096-30210 GCA_902168415.1 Peromyscus melanophrys
TCTCTCTCTCTCTCTCTCTCTCTCTCTCTCTCTCTCTCTCTCTCTCTCTCTCTCTCTCTCTCTCTCTCTCTCTCCACATGAATAAAAAATTGGTAAGAAACTCTTTTATCTAAGCCTTTACCCCCAAATAAAGGTCTATACTGCCTTAAAAATATAAACATCCGTCTTTACTTAAAAAACAATAACAACAAAGACTAGAATTTCTTTTTAGAGTGATGAAAATATGCAATTGGTAGTTGATAATATTACATAGTTATTTATGTCAATATTCAAAAAACACTGATTTTATACTTCAAAGTAGTAAATATTATGAATTTATCAATAAAGTTGTACATTTAAGAACAAGAATTAAAAAGCAAAATTACCTCTCATCACTTTCACTTTAGATATTTTTGATTACAGAAGATGTTAAATCAATAGTTTTTATTCAAATCAATTTGTTGCTTAGCTTTCAATAGCATGTAAGTGTCTGACTATTAACTGAAAAGTTATGTGACAACTTAAAGACAAGAAGAAAGTTATGTGTAAGGACCATATTTTAGCTCATTCTGATCATGCATATTCAGTTAATGTCCAGCATTTCAATATTTGTCCAAATCAGACTTATCCACATTTTCTACCACTGAAATAAGAAAGTAAACCAGCAACAGATGGGATTAAATAAAGTGCTAGGATAGCACTGAATGGATTTGCTTTTCATATCACTACAGATTAATTAATCTATGTTTTTACTTTAAAAATAACCTACTCTCCTTAGGAGTAAACGATGACCCATAATATCATCATCTTATCTCCCAGGACCTTGTATAGAGGAAACAAATGAAACCAAGGAGCTTGCAGGAATCTAACTTCACCTTGTCTGGAACAGGACTACAAAGCATTGCATCCAGGGCTTCTAAACCAAATCTCTTAACCTAGTAGTGATGAGAAAACTCATTTGTATTCTCCAATACCCCATTTTTATTTGTGTTTATGCAATGCTTCACTGACTTAAGCTATTTAAAATTTTAATCTAAAAAGTCATCCTAATAAGAACTCGTATAGTCAGGGAACAAATGAACCAAATGCGCACATGTATGCTTCCCAAGCTGTTCACATTTGCTTTCATTGCAGTGCCACAAATTCTTTTGAACTACTGAACCCAACCCATTTCTTTTTAATGCATTTTTTTAAGTTCTAGTTAAAAAATGTCAAGTGTAATGAGGGAAGATCCTCCCAGCCTTACAAAAATATACGTTTACTAAACCTACATGTGTACTGTCAGCAAATGCAGACTCAGAAACATTGATTTAATGTCTACAAAAATAATGTGGAAAACTTCCTCAGTATTTTGGAATTTACCTTTTCTATTTCACAGATTAAAACCCACTGTAATCCAAATGTTAAAAGATTTGCCTGAGTATTACAATCTCCGATTGCTTAGAACTTGAAAATGGTCCAAAAGTTATTTTCTTCTAAGTCGTGGAAGACTAGCCAGTGTACAGAAGACTTAAGAGTTAGTTTTATAAGTTCCATGTCAGTGTTATTGCTACACAGGGCCAACCTTTGAGTGTTCAAAACAAATATATTCATTTTTCAATTGATAGGGGATCTCACCAGTGTATTGTTTCATTTCTTCCCACTTTTGCTGAAGTAACACTTACTATTCTGACAACAAAAACATTCCTTAGTGTATTGTTTTTGTAGGCTCACCTCTTCCATCCAACTTTACTGTAGAATTATAGTCAGGGGCACTTTGTTTATGGTAACAAGCTAGAAAGATAGGGAAAACACACACACACACACACACACACACACACACACACACACACTGGAAGGCTGATTGAATGGACAACCTCAGGCCTCCTTCTCATTCCCCTTTCACATGAAAGCTTTGATAGGGAGAATCTATGATGGTAAAATGATGAGTCACTTCAAGGCCAAACCACTCTGAGAAGAAGGGAAAGCAGAAAGAGTATCAAATTATCTGCCCTGGAGGAGAGCTGAACTAATATTGACTGTTGAAACACATGTAAGACTGGAGTGCTTTGGTTTAAATTTATAGCATGGTAGAAAGTCAATGTGAATGACATAAACATATCCATGCATCACCCATGGGGTCTACGTGGTGAAGCTATGGCTACAATTACAAATTATGGGCTATAAATATAGATTTATATTTTTATTTCTAACTTGCTATTAAGTTACAGATTTCTGTAGCTTGTCATTTAGTCCAGCTGAAGAACAAGATTTACTTTTTTTTGTTTGTTTGTTTTTGTTTTTGTGAGACCGGGTTTCTCTGTGTACTTTTGGTGCCTGTCCTGGTTCTCCCTCTGTAGACTAGGCTGGCCTCAAACTCACAGAGATCCACAAGTGCTGGGATTAAAGGCATGTATCACCATCACCCAGCAAGATTTACTTTTTTTTAACCATCACATCAGCATTATTTTCATAGGTTTGCAAGGACATATAAGAGTCAAGTTTCCCTGGGTTGCCTTTTCTTACAGAAATGAACACACAATTCAGTTGATTCTGAGGCTCTTCCTCACAGGCTCAATCCACTTCCAAAATACCAGTGAAACCTGAGCTTGTATCCAAGAATACCCACCAATGAGGTTCCCCATTATGAAGAGAGCTTCTAGAAAAAAAGAATTGGTCCTATGAATTTATGTTCAAGCTATCAATAAGACTACATAGAAATGGGATAGAGACAGGATAACTCCTCAAAAAAATGAGGAAAGTCATCAGGACAGAAAGTTGCAAAAGAAAAGATGATTGTGGATGTTAAGATGTGGACTGATGAATAAAAACTGAACATGAAGCTCAGTGTGTATAAATGACCACAGTTTAATGTTGAAAACAACAATAAAACATGTAGTGGCTTCAGAACCCTAAGACAGTTTAGAATAGTAGAATCAAGTGACTTTGATCATTAGTGAAGAGACAAATCAGAAACACACAAACACACACACACACACACACACACACACACACACACACACCACTGAATACACTATAAGATGAAGAACTTTAGGCAGTAGACCTGTAGACCTCCCTGAGCCCACAGAGCTGAGTGATTATTCCTACTTCTTAGCAGCAAAGGAGAGAAATTCTACTTCCTGAGATAACAAATTAGAAAGGATTTGGGGAGCCTAAAAAAGAGTTGCATGCATAGAAAATGGACCAGCGAAGGGAGACAAGCGAAAGGCTGAACAATGAATAATGAGATACATCATCCCGTTATCTTGTTCAGCTGCCAAGTGGACTGCTTCTCTGACACTCAGTATGAGATTGCAGGATTTCCCACTGAGCAAAAGGTCTAGGTGAAGATCTTTGGATTCCTTTCACCAAAGAGCTACAGGGACACTAAAACTGTTGAGTCCCGTTCACGCATATTATAAAAACTGAACATGAAGCTCAGTGTGTATAAATGACCACAGTTTAATGTTGAAAACAACAATAAAACATGTAGTGGCTTCAGAACCCTAAGACAGTTTAGAATAGTAGAATCAAGTGACTTTGATCATTAGTGAAGAGACAAATCAGAAACACACAAACACACACACCACTGAATACACTATAAGATGTGTATTAGATTATTCATAAATATAGATATCTGATGGTCACCAAATAATTCAGATTTCTAAGAATGTGGTAGATAAAAAGAAACTAGTAATTAAAGAAACAGAAACTGTACAGAGAACAGAAAATATCTAAAATCTAACAAGATAAAGCTTAATATTCTGAAAGAAAAAAAGAGCATAGTAAAAGAAATAAAAAAAGAAGCAGTTATACAATAAAAGGAAAATCTTTCAAAGAATAAGAAAAATACTCAGAAATGGATAATTGGAATTCTAAGTAGATGCAATGTACAAGATTGAAGGGTTGGGGTCATATGGAAGATATCTCTCTTAATAAAAAAAAAGATAACACATACAGAAATAGAAATAGAAATAGAAAGACACAGTACAGAACAATGATTTCTTAAAAAAATATTTTCTTGAATAAAAACCACTGACTGTTGCACTCAGCCCTAAGATTTTTTTTTAAGCCAGATGTTTCTCTGGTCCCACCCGACCCTGAGGTCCAGACAAATCTCTCCTACCCACAGTCCTGCAGCCTTATAAAATAATTACTCAGAGACTTATATTCATTACAAACTATATGGCTTATGACTTCAGCTTCTTGCTAGCTAGCTCTTTCATCTTAAATTAACCCATTTCTCTTAATCTATAAGTTACCATGTGGCCATGGTGGTACCAGTCTGCTGACATCTTGTTGCTCCTTCAGCCGGTGGGTTGCCTTCTCTCTGGACTCAACCCTTCTTCATCTCATCTTCAGTTTAAATGTACCGCCTAACCTCATCCTGCCCTGCCATTGGCCAAAGAGCTTTATTTATCAACCAATCAGGGTAACATCTATTCACAGTGTACACAAAGACATCCCACAGCAGTTTGTGATTATTAATGTCCAGGGTTCCACCTGAGAACAGACATTTCCAATAAGTGGTTGACTCCAATGTTGCTGGTGTGTGCAGCTGACTAACAGATCCACTGTATTTGGTGGTTCAACCTCTGAAGATTAGTGCTTTCTGCAAGCATGTTGGAAAGCAGAAAGGAGCAAATGATGATAGAAAATATGTGTTTACAGATTGAGAGGACCAGCACATCAAACTCTTAACAGAAAAAAATAATTAACCCTACATACAAAAGTTAATGGTATGTAACTACAACAAGCATGGTAACATTATTTTTAAAACTGTATTACCTCGATATTGGAAGAAAGTAAGAGAATGGAATAGACAGCCACTTTATAATTCCTAGCAATAGTAGAGCATCCATTAGTAATAATTATAATGGGGAAATCAAATGGTAAGAATGATGTTCAGCAATAAGAGAAGAACTGTTGAGAGTTTAAAATGATCACTTTAAAAGCTGTCATTGAATGTGAAATTGGCTATGGCAGGAGATTGTTGTTTTACTACTATAGCTTGAAAGTTAATTTGATACTTAATGTGGATGTGGATTGCTTTGCTGCTGGTGAAATGCTCAATGGTGAAGAACACTTGTTGCTCTTTGAGAAGATTCAGTTTCCAGCACCCACATGGTAGCTCACAATCATCCCTAACTCCAGTTCCAGAGTATCTGATACTCTATTACCTTCAGAGGCACCAGGTACACATGTGGTGCACATTTAATTTCAGCCAAAACTCATACACCTAAAATAATGTAAGCAAATTTTAATCATTTTGAAACAAGAAAAGAAATAAAGGAAAGTGTTCCTGGGAAAGAAGTCAGAGAAAATGGAATTGGTTGAAGAAGGAGAGAGAGGTAGAAGGACTCATGTATGCATAAGGACCCTAGGACACTGAATGTGAAGCACATGTATATAGCTAGACCCTGGAATGCTCCATCAATGGGAGTAGCCTGTTAGACATAGTTCTGTTATGCAATCAAATCTTGGGGAAAGATATTACTCAAAATCATGTCTGCTAATATCAAATACACATTCAAAACAAGTATCTTTGTGCCAATACTTGATATATGATGTGGCTGTTGATTCCATTGGGCCAACATCACAGGAGAGGTCACACAGAGTCAGTTCCCATTTGAGAACTGTACCACTCTTCTCTCTCCAGGGGCATATGAGATACAGCCTCTTAGATGCTTCTTTCTCCACCTGTCCCTCAAATTCCTGTTGCGAATAACGAAGGCAGGACAGTAGATGATTTTATTGCTGAGTTGAGACGTGAGTGCAAGCTGTTGGTCCTCTTTTTATGGAATCCTTCATAACTGACTGTAGAGTTATCAGAAATACCATCTTGTGGTTGAATCTTGTTGAGCCCTTTTCAACATGCAGAAGACTGAAGGCAAATCCATTAGCATCTTGATTGACATGTAGTTTTAGATGGCAATGGACTCTTATTTCTAATATCAGAAACTGAAGGCTGATAGGGTTCGGATGGTCAGGTTGCTGTCATGAGTTATTTGTTTTAACAGGGACACTTCTGGTTATGGCTTACTAATGTAGGATGAACTGTGCTATGCTTTAGAGAAGCTATTTGTTGATGAACCACTAATTATAATATAGCTACCTCAGAGAGCCCAAATGTAATTATGTTAAGTTTAATTATATATCATTAATTATATAAAATATTTAAATTGTTGTGTTGAATTGTGCCGCACTAGATGCTGTACACTTTGCTAGCGTGTGGAGCAGATGTGCTTGAAGAGTTTGGATGTCATCCAGAAGTTGGCGAATTGTAACTGTTTAATGGAGCCTGATTTATACCATCTATTGAATAACAATAGTTACTTCTTTTTAGTGGTAGAACAATATCGAGTGTTAGGATTAAGTGGCTTATGCCTAGATGGTGTTTTGTTAATTACAGTTTAGTTTAATCCACCAAACATAGGGGAGTCACAATCTAATTTCTCCTGTGAAGCAGCAGTAGCAGGCAGCATATCTTGTTTGTACTGGGGCAAACAACTGCCTTCTATGTCCATGAAAGAGAGACACCTAGAATGCCTGAATTTGAAGAGAACCAGAAAGCAATCAAATGCCCTTTTTGCTTAAAAGATCAGTCACTTCACTATCAATATAACAATGTTTGTATATCTCATTTATATTAAATCCTCCAACACAGCCAAGTTTCCACATGTGGAGAATAAAAAAGAGGCATCCAAACTAGCAACAGATTTTTCTTTTGTGA
Source organism: Peromyscus melanophrys (assembly GCA_902168415.1). Lineage (NCBI taxonomy): Eukaryota > Metazoa > Chordata > Mammalia > Rodentia > Cricetidae > Peromyscus > Peromyscus melanophrys. Next base: position 14,788 of record CABHPR010142364.1, read on the forward strand.
TATGTGAATATAAAACCTAATACTTATGGGATGTGAAGCTGTGAGATGTGCTGATATATGTTCAGGCTTGATAAACAAAATGCTATAATTTCATCTATGATGGAGATAACTTGCAGATTTACATTTATTTGAAATAAAGCAAAGAAGAGAAATAGTAATTTAAATAGTAATGTTACAGAAAGAAAAACTGCTTATGACTTATGTTTCTGCCAATCAAACATGGAATACAGCTGAAAATTTTATATTATTTTATGTACTGTTAGAAGTACTTTTAATTAATTCAACTCATTGTATTTTGACAAAATTTCACAAGTCTTAGAAAGCACATAATTAACTTGTCTAAAGGAAATAACTTCAGTATTTCTTCCCTGCAACCCTCAATAATGCTATGCCATTTCTACCACATTTGAGGTGAATTACTCTGCAGATGTTCATTTTTGAGATGTCCGTGTACATACTTTTTACAAGCTAAACTGTAGAAAAAGATGCTTTTTTATTTTGAAAAAGAGAATTCTCAAATATTTTAATACAATTTTTTAGGTTATAAGTCAGTAATTGTAAATGTTTGTGGTGTATGATTGGATTGTAGGTCATTCTAATAAGACATTGTTATAAATAATGTCAACACCATAATAGGAATAATTTGTTTTTCAAAATTTGAGGAACAGAGAAAAAGATTTTAGCTAAAAATAGCAGGGAGTTGGAGAGGACAGATTTCTGGTTCAAGTGAAGAGAGTGTCCAGTGACGAAAGGAACTTCTAGAAGACTTGTGTTTAGGAAGTTGGAAGACACTATGTTTTTCACACTAGCCCAGAGCTTCCCAGAGCTAAGACATTCTTGATTGGAGTAGGAGATGGTTTGGCTAAGTTCTCATCTCCTGGTGGAGTTATACCATCCAAGCACCTCTTCTCCACATAAGTCATGAAACAATTATTAGTAGATATAATCCTCTGTTTCCTTTTGCTTTTGAGATTATAATATAATTACAATATTTCTCCCTTATCATTCTTCCCTTCAAACCCTCCTACATGCCTGTTCTACTCTCTTTCAAATCCATGACCTTTTTTTCACTGATTGTCATTTCATGCATACATGTATGTATATTTACATATATGTTCATAAATGTGACCTGTTGAGTTCATATAATGTTACTTGTATGTGTGTTTTCAGGGTTAACCATTTGACTAAATTTTATCTTTCAAATATAGCATCAATTATATGTTATTAACTCAAACTCTTGCAAATATGATCAGTCATGAGCCTGTTACTGGCCCAGGCCTGACAGGAGACATTTAGGCTTCTTTGTTTTTAAGAAGAAACAGAAGTGTCAGAGCTCACTCCAGAATCCTCCTCCTTCCCCATGACAGCCTTAAGAAGTAGGTACAATTTCTTCCTGACAGCTTATGGAACACCATCTACTAATTTATGCACTACTTCTCGTTGGATAATTGGGATCCAGTCACACTCTGCATAACAGCCCCTGGCTTTGGGAGGCTCAGGCTTACCAACTGCTACCCCTGGAGGAGGAAGAGCCAGAGGGTGAGCAGATTGTGTCTTTTCAAAACAAGAAGTAAAGGGTGGTAAGGAGATAGGAAGACAAAGGAGGAGCATTTGATAGGTCATCTGTCTGTGGGCCCTCATGGAGACTGATAGAACAATGAAAATCCACTTCAAAGTGAACAACGGCATGTTGAGGATGTGCCAGTTTAATCAAAGAAGAAAGAAGACGTGTCACTATTAAACACACTTATTAAGGGGTGTCTTTTGAACACCACATTTTCCTATTTTTCTTTTATGAATGAATGGGAAAAATGAATGAACCTAATAAAGAATCCAAGGTTGACAACTTATACGTCAGTCACACAGGATATTTACATTAATTAAATATTCATTATTGTGGTAGAGTTTTGTAGAGAATGAAAAATAAGCAAAGTTATTGATAGTTTCATGTGATTTCATAGATTTGAAAAATTCCAGATAGTACTCCTCCATGCTTATTAAATTTTTTTTATTGTATCCATAATGAAGTAGAGCTAAATACATGACTTGAGGTTTCTGAGAACAAGCAAATGACATTTTAGATAATAAGTTGTGGCTCACAGACTGGAAATAAAGAAGAAAGGGTATTTTTACATCTATTCATGTTATATTTAGGGGACAACTGAGTAAGGAGAAAGATACAAAAGTAAAAAGTTGATTTCATGCTGTTAGTTTAAAGAATCATTTATAATCTGGAAATCATTCAATGTGCTGGCCTAGAGATTAAATTATAAATAGCATAATTTAATAAAAGTATAATGTTCTAAGAAATTCCATGTGTGTTTAGAACAATGAGATATACCGGTGCCTGAAGTCTGTCTTTGGCAGAGAAGCGGAGTTCTTCTTTCTTTGTTAACTTCTCAAACAATTGAAGGTTTAGTTAAATAAGTGTTTGAAGTGTCTGATCAGTTATCTTGAGGCTCCCATTGAGAAGCGACACTTCTGAAAGTGAGTAAGAGTTTATCTTTCTGCTTTCGTGATTTCTTTTTTTTTTTTTTGAGGGAGGGTGTTCAAAATTAAATGTAAATGCCCAAGAAATTATTTGTGTTCAATGCCCAACCTTTTAAATATTTAAAAACACTAGTGAGCAAAGTCTGTACATCTTTTTTATACTCCAAATTTAGTAATGAATGATACATTATTTACTTACCCATTCATTTATTAGTAAATACATATTGAGTTCCTGTGACAAAATATGCTTCTTTTGGTTTATTTTATTTTATTTTGAAACAAGGTCTTGATAGCCTGGAATTTGCTTGCATAAGCTAGGCTAACCCTGAGATCACTGTCTTCTTATCTCCCCTTCCCAAGAGGTAGGATGGTGATGCGAACCTTTTAGAAGAAACCTCCACTTCCATGGGCTTTCTGTTACGGTGGAGGACCACAGACAATAAGTAGTAACTAAATCTAGAAAATGTTGTAGGTAGCATAAATAGATAAATAGAAAATATTTGAAAGAAGTAGAGTCTAGCAAGTAGAAGTAGAGTCTATGCTCTTCATGTCTGGTAGTCAGGAAAGGTCTTTTGGAAATGAACAGGGTTTTTCTTTGTTAAGAAAAAAAAAATGAAGTGAAGAATCCGCCTGCTCAATTCCTGAGAAGAATAGTTCCCTAGAAGAAAAGGCAGGCATGGAGGCTAGGAGGAATTGTGCCTAGTGTATTCTTCAAATATCAAACTCCAGTCTCCTGCAGCAAGTGTAAGTTTGAGGGAGATAATAGAGGCTTCATCCTGAGAGCTTGCTTAGGTCTCAAGAGCTACCTTGACTTTGTTGGCTGACAATTTATACAATCCACTTTATCCACTATTGTCTTTTATATTTCTGAGAGGGGTTTGGGGCTGACTACCTCTGAAATATAAATTTTATTGGATGGTCTAAGCCCTTCACTCTTAAATATTTATCATCAATGTGGCCTATTCAAACTCAAATTCTTCCCGACTTAGAGAGGACAGAAAACATGTAGAGGAATAGAAGAACACGGTGGCCAATATGACCCTGAAAATAAAAACTTACTTAAATGACTAATCTGAAAAATAAAACCAAAATATGTCTAAAGGATGTTATTTCCTCTGTTAACACTGAAGATACTTGTTGAAATTCAAATATAATCAGTGTTAGACAACAATTAAGCAGATATTGTTAGGCACCTTTCCCATGTTGATTTCTCATATACAAATATCACACCAGACTCCTCACTATAATCTTAAAAATCCAGTGGACTTGCTGAGCATCACCCTCTTGCTGAAGAGTGTACTGAAGCACAGCTACTTGATTCAACACTGGGGACTGTCACTAGCACTGAGAAGCATTCTGTGTGTTCTTCCCATGCTTCCCCAGCATTCTTTTCCTGCCATCCATGGAAACAGAAATTGCATCTCACAACAGAACTCATATTTATCATTAGCTTAGTGACCCCTGCTGGGAAAGCTTAAGATAATCATCCACAGATTCAAAGTTGGGCTTTCAGCAACCTAGATGCTTAGACCTCAAGCATGAATCCTTCATCCTTCAGGAAAATTGATCTTTTATGTCAATCAGCATTCCCATGATTGGAGGCCATCTTTCTGACTTGATGGGAGGAAAGAAGCAGTGTCACATGAACAGAAGTGGGATAATTCTCAAAGTAGTATACTTGGAATTGACAGATGCCTCATGGTTGTCTGCTTTTTGTACATGGTGCTGTTCCTTGTTTCTGTACTATTTGCCAAGTAACACTTCTTGATCTCTTTCCTACGTGCCTTTTGTGAAAAAAAAAAAAAAAGAAAATCAAAAGGCTCAGATGATGTCATTTTCCTCAGAATCTTTTTTCACCACCACAATAGAATTATTTAGCATCATATGCCAACCTTTGACCATCACACTGACAGTGTCAGTTGGTTGAAAGGGGAGTAAATACCCCACAGAGCAGAGGCCTTTAAGTATTATTTTCATGCGTACTTATAGAACCAGATGTACATTTTCAGTGGGTGAGCTTTTATTTATCTACATACTTGCAAGATTTGGTATTCTTCTCATCTTCATCCCTGACTACTCTGTTAAAGCAAATACCACATATTAGTTTAGATAAATTAATGAGTGCCTACTGGCCAATATTAACCTTTACATGCAAAATAGGAAAGCAGCAATGCTTCAACTATACGTATGCTTCAGGTTAATGAGGCATTAGTGCAGAATATGGGCACTAGAATTTCTCTGTTTTGTTAGAATTATATCAAACATTTTGAATAATAACACTATTGCAATTTGATATGCCATGTTTTATTGATATCCATGGGAGGTCTGTCCCTTTCTGAACAGAAATGCAGGAGGAGTGGATAGGGGGAAGGAATGGAAGGAAAGGAGAGAGGGGAAACTGTGGTCAGGATGTAAAATAAATAAATAAATTTAATTAATAAAAACAACAAGAAAAAAACAAAAGTCAATATTCATTTTAAGCTGTCCCATTAACTGTGTAAATGAGTTTATTTGTTTACTCTTCAATTATTTCACAGACTCATCATTAACTGTTGGAAGAAAATCCTCAACCAACTAGAGGTTATTTGGTTAGCTTTTCTCTATGGATTTCTACTTTCATGGAAAATGAATGGATAAACTCTCAAGATCACCTTATTTTCCCTTCTGTCCTTACTTCATTTTTCTTTCCTTTCTTCCTACTTCCCTGTTTTCTTCCCTCCTTCCTTCCTTCCTTCCTTCCTTCCTTTCTTTCTTTCTTTCTTTCTTTCTTTCTTTCTTTCTTTCTTTCTTCTTTCCTTCCTTCCTTCCTTCCTTCCTCCCTCCCTCCCTCCTTCCCTCCCTCCCTTCCTTCCTTCCTTTTTCTCTTCCTTTCTTCTATTACCTCTTTATATTTTTCCCTAGTTCTAATTCTTAGGCAGGAATTTTGCAAAAGGCACCACAATTTAGGTCTATCTGAAGTTTACTATATACTTGGACTGAGCTTATGTATTTTTGTTTTGTTTTGTTTTTGTCTTTCAAGACTAGAGATAAAGTATACTTTTTGTAATTTCAGAGTGGGAGTGCATAGTATCGATGTTTATCCCCAGTGATGTTGGCCTTCATCATCATTTATGGTTACGTTTGTCATGTCCGTCCACTATAAAGTTGCTAGTTTCTTCTTTCATACTCCATTCTTTCGGAGGTGTTATACTGATACTCACTTTCAAAGGGTGAAAGAAGCAAGAAATAAGCCGGGCGGTGGTGGCGCACGCCTTTAATCCCAGCACTTGGGAGGCAGAGCCAGGCGGATCTCTGTGAGTTCGAGGCCAGCCTGGTCTACAGAGCGAGATCCAGGAAAGGCTCAAAGCTACACAGAGAAACCCTGTCTTGAAAAACCAAAAAAAAAAAAGAAAAAAAAAAAAGCAAGGAATATAGGATGGCATGAGTAGAAAAGAGTAGAAGGGAAAAACTGGCCAGGACTGAACTGTGTTGCTAAGCTCCTTCTACTGAAGAGTTAAGGTCTAGAAGTAAGAAGATGGAAGAGTGAGTAGAATACTACTTTGGGATCATTAAATTTTCATTCTACAGGTTGTGATACCTCCCTCCTATAGATGCTTGGAAATATTGGTTTCTAAGCTTCATCCTGAGGACTAATTAAACTGCTCTAGAAATGGTGGCACAACTGGGCATATCTCACCTGTAACCTGTCATGTTCATAGTTCCAGACAGGGCTCTTTTCACAGGCTCACGACAGCTACATCCAGTGTACAGACCATAACTATGTGATATTTGCTGGCTGGCTATTGCTCAAAGCACATCACAAGACCCAGTCCAAAGTCAGTGAGGGGACTGTGTACTAATGAGGGTTCTTTAGTGTACCACAACATTATAGCAGATTTATTATACAGTGTCAGCAACTGCGGTTCTAGAGGTTGAGAAATTTAAAATCTGGGGACACAGTAGAGTATATGGTGGGGATTGTTGTGTAAAATGGAAGCTTGAGCACCAGGAGTGTAAAAAGCAGGAAGATATTGATGCTAATATTGATATTGATATTTAAGCAATCTGGTGGGAAAGAATGAACTTCCTCTTTCTTTGCCTTTTGTTCAGCCTCTCAGCATTGGGTGATGTTCACTCAGGGTGAGGAAGGTGATTGGCTTTACTTAGACAGTTTAAATGCAAATCTCTTCTAGAGGCAAAGAAATACTTCAAATAGTGTTCAAACACATATCTGGGCATCCCTTGGGCCAGTCATGTTGCTAAAAATCAATCACAGGCATTATATAAGGAAATGAATGCCAGAGAGTATGATTCCTTAGGAAGCATATGTGTACATTACCATAGTAAATAATCAGATTTTGAGTAGAACTGAAAGAAATTCTGCTGTATTACCCTCTGCTGTGTTATTTACAAGCCAGGAAAGACATTTGTTCTCATAGACTTTAGAAAGATTTTCCTTAACAGTGATTAGCATGGAGAGAAGTTTCTGTTTTGCGTTTTAAATAATTAGCATGTTCAGTGAAGCAACATTCTCCTGACCACTTTCCCATTTTACTGTATTAAATAAATAAAATAGGTCTGGGGTAGCATCAGTCAATCAGGTTCTTTGACTATGAGGTTGGGTAACATCCAGTAAATAAATTGCTCCTTCTTGGCCATGGTAAAATGAAGTTAGTCAATGGTCTTTAAATATCAGTTAGTTGTAGAAAGCCTGTGGTCTACTCACTAATACTAGTTTACATTGTTTCCTTCACCATAGCTCTATTGGTATAACTAGGTGTAAGGATGGGAGAGTTAGTCGAAATACTGACTAATATCAAGGAGATTTCACAGTCAAAGACAGAAAGAAGTTCAAATCCCAGTGATTCCATTTCCAAAATTTGGATTTAGCCAGACTGATTTTTGTAGCATGAATCTTAGAAGGTCTTATTAATAAAATCAAACCTGAGCCGGGTATTGGGGTGAACACTGGAAGGTCAGAGAGACAGAACAAACCACAGCTAACCTCACCTGGCCAACTTCTCGGCTGGTCTTGTTTCCTCAGACTGGAGGCCTCTGAGTCCTCATCCAGAATGGGTCTCAGCTGAACTGCTGCTAGAAGCCTGAAAGCTTAACCAGCCCAATGCTTCTCCAGGCCAAATGCCTACCCAGGCCAAATGCCTACCCATGCCAAATGCTTCTAGTTTCTGGTCCTCACGCTTTATATACCTTTCTGCTTTCTACCACCACTCCCTGGGATTAAAGGTGTGGGTCACCAAGCCTGGCCATTTCCCATGTGGCCTTGAACTCACAGAGATCCAGAGGGATTTCTGTCTCTGGAATGCTAGGATTAAAGGCGTGTGCTACCACTGCCTAACCTCTGTTTAATATTGTGGCTGTTCTGTCTCTGATCCCAGATAAGTTTATTAGCATACACAATATTTTGGGGAACACAATACCACCACAGATTTTTTTTTTTTAGTGCTAGCAAAAACAGGTGATTTTCAGAACTTAGAAAAGACTAAACTGAATTGGATGAAGTGTTCAGTGAAGAACATATAATTGCTTAGAAAATAGCATTCAACATATAGTTGAATAGCAAATGGCTTTTATAGCCAATATGTGCCTTGCATCTCAGAGACTTAAAAAATGCCCTCTATCCCAAGACATGTGTTTTGCTCATATGTTCTGTCTGTTTTGTAAACTGAGGCCTACTCTTGCTATGAGAAGTCATGATTCTCTAAGAGAGGACAGCCAATACTCAATTCCAGATTCAATGTGAGACCTGGCAACAGTTGACTTTTGTGGGTTGTCCTGTCTTTTCTTGGGTTGTTTTCTTTTAGAAGCTGACAGACCAACATTCACACAGCTTAGAAGTTAGAACCAGGCCTCGTTTACTCACAACATGATCTTATTTCAGAGATTCCTTCAGCCTTGAATTAAAGGCATGCAAAGGTTATAAATTGTGCGTTTTTAACTAGATTGTAAATGCCTTGAAGACACAAGCTGCAATTTTGATATCTTTATTTTTTCCCCAAGTACTTACTACAAAAACTTGAATATAATACACACTTAAATAGGTTTTTAATGTTGCACAAAGAGTTCTGAGAAAAACAGAATTGAGAACTCTGAAGAATGCAGCCAAATTTCTCCATATGCATGGCACAATGCATCGAACTTATGAGACTGTATTATTGTTATTATCTCAATGCAGGGACTTTAAAATGCTGCCTTTAAATGAATTCTTTAATCACAACCATTGTCCAATTTGTCATTCAGGAAATGTCACTAAAGCGAATTCACTAATGTTAAATTTACTTAGCCGCATAATTAGGAGGAAGCAAGCATACACACTTTTAAAAAGGAAAAAGAGTCAACTGCTAAGATGCCATTCTTTGATTCTTTTCTAAGGTTTAGATAACTGAAGGAGCCATCACTCACCATGCAGCAATAAAGATCACTGTATCAGATGTAATGTTAGGCTGTTTTGCCATTGTTGGTTCCTTGATTGTCTATTGCTATTATTGTTGCTGGTGGCTATTTTGATGACATTTGTAAATCCATTTATCCAGCCATTGCTTTCATAGGTGAGTGATAGAAGTAAGAAGTGGGACTGGGAAGAAGACTCAGTTGGCACAAACATAAGAACCCAAGTTTGAATCCCCAACACCCATTTACTATCAAAGACATGCTCACACTAATACCTATAATCCCAGCACTGGTTTGGTGTGCAGACATGAGGACTGCAGGTACTTTCTGTCTCCCAAACTAGTTCTAGATTCACTGAGCTACCCTTCCTCTAAGAAACAAGACAGACAATGACAGAGTAAGAAACCAGATGCCCTCTTCTAGACTTCACGCATGGAGACCCATGTTCGTGCACACACCCACATCCACAAATCACATTGCATGCATACATCATACAAACACACACAGTATACACATACATCCACAGAACCTAGAATTATTTTTCTTTGGCAATAAAACCATTGGCAACTTCATATAAGATTAGAGGCAGAATAACTCTCTCTCTTTCTCTCATTTGCATTCTGTTAAAACTGGGATAGAAAAAGGCTTTCTTGAAGAAACTGTCACTGAGTTGTTTTTTGATTTTCCTTGTGTAAAGATTCCATTTAAACAAAGAAGGGGCTAGAGAGGTGGGCTTCTCTTTGAGCAAGTATATTAATACCCTTTCAACATGTAGCCTGTTCAGACACAATTATTCCAGTTGCCAGAATACCCCAGCTTTCTGGAAAAAAGATAAATCAAATGCTTTTTAAAGTCAAGACTAAGCCTCAATACAGAACAAGAAAACAAAGGGAAGGTACTCATGGCATGCCTTGCCTTCTAATAGGATTGTGTATGATGTATTCAGACAGGCAATAAAGACTAATGGTTATGGAGACACCACATCAAGTCTTAGATGAGCTGTGTGTTCTTCATGACACTGATCACCATCTGTACTTTTGACTGACATTTGTAACTCCACTGCCAATCTGCCATAAGCTTCTTGGATCTCTGACAACATGGCAAGGTAAACATTAAGAAACGCACAAAAGGTAGAAAACAAATAACCATGCTGCCACCTTAGTGGCTAGAGTTCTCTGGGGATGATGTACAATCATTCTCCAGCTTAGAAAGTAGATGCCTGGTCTTCCATGCAGTGTTGTTTCAAGCAGGTCCTGGAAGCTGGGGTTCGGTGTGTTCCTCCTATTGTTTACGAGAACTCATTTGTTTTGTCATTGCTTCTAGTAGGGATATATGTTTTTTTTTATTTTTTATTTTTTTCCTATACTGGTGGTTGTGATTTTGAATTTTAGAGGAAACAATGCAGAACAATGAAAGGAGAACTCTGGCTCTTAAAATGATTTCTTGGTCAGCAATATCAAAATTCTTCCTGTTCTAAGTGTAAGAAGCTTTCAGTGTAAGCCATTCTCCTTGTTTAAAAATGTTCTAAAGCACTGTGTGGAAAGAATGTTATGAGAAAATAATTATCGTCTCTGTGTTTAAAAAGAGCACACATGAGTCTGTGTGCACATATTCAGAAACATAGTTCTTTAAGAATCCCATGCCACAAAAGATTTAATTAACCTTTTCACTAGGCATCTAGTTCCGTTCACTGCCTTCATTACCTTCCCCCCCCCCGTTTCTGTACCACCCTATGGCTCTTACACTTGATTCTCTCCCTTCTCTTTTATTTGTCCCTATCCTCTTTTACCCACATTTTCATCAATGATTCTATTGTTAAATCTGCCAGCTGGCAGGAGAACATCTTACACTCTCCACTTCCTCCAGCAACTACTTTATTACCACACTTCAGATTTCACTTTTACTTGTATTCTTTTATCCCTTGTTTCTTCTAAAATTTTAACTGAAAAAAGCCATTCTGACCTTGAAGCATAAGATCTATGGAGAAGTGTGGTAGTATACCAGGAATCAAGCTTTGCACTATATATTTTTTTTCTCTACAAAATATAACAAGTTCTCTTATATCAATATTATATGATGATAAAATAAATGGAAATCAACTACAAAAAGCAAAATTCATTGATTACTAATGAGAAGGTATTTGTTATTACAATTATTATAATTTTATTATTATGTTCTGTTAAGAGCTTTTGATATTAAAAGCAATATTAGAAACACAGAAAGCTTGCATCCTAACTAGTAATATGGTAAAGGCGAAATTAGTTGCAAGTTAGTTTTCCATGTTTTGATAAAGTGGTCATTCTTAAGCACATTTGGATAGGTTTTTGTTTGTTTGTTTGTTTGCTTGTTGTTGATAACATACATCCATTTCTCCCACTGATTTTTTCTGAACTATTGTGAAGAGAATGAGTATGTACATTCATACATCTCCCCTTGTTGTTGTAATGACTGGATATCATGGTTGCTAGGTAACAGAAGAAAGCTGCGTCCGTGGTGTGTTCTCTGATTAAGCTGAAAAGCAGAGACCTGTACAGGGTTGTCCTGTAAAGTTCCTTACACTTTTGCTGAACGTAACAGAATTAGTATTGCATGACACAGTATCACTCAGCTTTATACAGCTTCCTGGGAATTTCAGCTTAATCATGGCTATAAACAATCCATAGGTCTTGTTTAGCTATTACTACAAAAGTGTGCAATGAGTATAATTCCTTGAATTGAAACTTTGTTGTACAAGATCCATTCCCTTTGAATCTTTCTAAGTTACTAAAGTTCACCTCACCAGTTAAAGAAAACTGAGGTATTCATTTTAATCTCTCTCTCTGCTTTCTAAAAAAAAATTCCTGAATTTAATTCTGTATCTAGATTATAGTCAAGCGATCGAACAGTATCATCAAGAATCCCACAAATAAAACCAAAGCAATAAATCTGCTCCAGAGCCATCACTCTTAATTAAAATAAATAGATTATGTGAGTGTCAGGCATTTGAGTGAAGAATAACGAGGTGAAAATGACCGATTCTTGAGTTTGACCAATGACGTTATAGCAAAGGAGAGGGCCTCTGGCCTTTTGTGGGGAGAGTTTAAATGGACACTTACAGCATGTTAAATTTCTAAGCAAAATGTAATGAGCATGTTTCAGGGGTGCTGAAGAGAAAACAAACAAGTAGTCTTCCCGGAACTGTTCATCACAGGGTCACGTTTCCCAGGGACAGAGGGCAGGCCACCACTGTTGCTTTTCTAAGATAATTTCTACTCATCCATTAACATAAAAGATTGTTCCGGATGATTTCTTCTTGGGTTTATTTATCTAAATGGGTTTTGTGTGTGTGTATGTGTGTGTGTGTGTGTAAGATTAACAAAATACATATATTCTACTGATTAGCTTATACATATAGTATAGGGTGTTTAGGTGAAATCTTTGGATATTGGAAATAAAGAAGGAAAGTATTGGTTATATTTTTCATGGCCCCAACTACAGTGCCTGAAACTATTAATAAAATGTTGATGATGTAAGTACCTTACTTCATGCTAGCTTTTATTGTCTATCTCCAGTCTATGGCCTTCACTCTCTTAACACAATAGCTGAGTTGCAGAACTTGATGTCCACCCTAACTCTATTTTCTTCTCATCCACTCTCTCTGCGTCATCATTTACTCTCCAAAGCCTTATAACCAATTTATATACATCAATTATTCTCAGAGATCAAATATGTCAGTTAAATTCACATGCCATCTGGGGCATGATGTGTCAGTTGCAAATAAAAAATATTTTAATAATACTCATTCATTTGATTGATACTACTGAAATTTATTATTCTCAATAGGGATATCATTAGGCAAATGTTTCAAAGGAAATAGAGAAATTGTTTTGATTGATTGATTGGTTAGTTGGGGAAAAATTAGGCTCTCTTACCTCATTGAAGCAAAGAGTCTCTCTGATTCATTCTTTTTGTCAGCATGCATTAAATATTGAAGAGTTGCTGCTGACTTTAGCTTGGCTAGGGTAGCCAAGACTGGCCCAGGTAATTCACTAGAAGGAAATGCTTATGAATTGAATTAGAATTGAGGTTTCTTTCCAGCCTTTTTGTTCAGTAATGTGATTCCAGTGTGAAATGACTCAGGGTGCCCTTCAGAACAAGAAGAGGGGTTAAGTACCATTATTGTGCAGTTTCTAACATGAAAAATATTGCCTCTTCCAGATTCTAAATAGGGTTTTTTCCCCCATTAGAAAATGTTTCTACTGTTATAAAATATTTTGAGATTAATTCTATCTCACTTGAATCTAAGAGGTTAAAGATGTTTTCAGTATGGTTCATTCTGGCAGGTTTGAGAACTCAGTAATGTGATTTGTACTAAAAACATTTAGTTTTGTGAGGCTACACCAAACTCACCTTTGCCAGCTGCATAAGTGGGAAGGGCAATTGGTTAGTTGTGCTCTGTGCCTGGCAGATTCTGCATTGCCTGACTCTACCCCGTTAGCTCATGCAAGCACTTCCAAATATAAACCACTCCATATAAACATTAAATGGATTTTAATACAATAAAAGAACACATTGGCCTGGGTGGACATGGTGACTCCCACCTTTGATCCAGGCAGATCTCTGTGCATGCAAGGCCAAAGTAGTCCCCATGGGGAGTTAGAGGCCAGCTACAGCTACACATTGAGAACATGTTTCAAGCAAAAGAAAGCAAACACATTGCCTATCTAGATAAAAACAAACAGATGCATGAGCTCAAAGTGACATTCACTCTACAGACCAGTCACTAGTGATACAAAATGAGCAAAACAACAATGATAAAAAAAAAAATTCTACAGTGGAACATGCAATCTGATAGAATAATGAAGCATCAGTTAAAACTGATTTGGTGGCTCTCCAGGCCTACTGCACTTCTCCATGTTCCTTGAGTAGGCCTGGAGAGCCAAGTTAGACAAAATGCTATGAGATGAGACTGTAGCAGAAGTAACGGAAGGCAGGTGCTAGATGCATCAGGGCAGGGCAGGGAAGTGATCGTTTACTTTTCATTTTGAAACAAGCACTGAACATCTGCTGTGAGGTGCTATTCTGAGAACAGAAATGAACAAATCTGATGAAGTCCTGGGAAGATAGATAATTAAAACTCAGTAGTTAAGTATAGACAATGCCAGGTGGATGTGTTAGGAGAAAATTAAGCCAGATTGGGGGGGCTAGAGAGTGACTAGGAGGAAGTCCGTATTCATACAAAATTGTCCGTGGGATATTTCAATAGACATATGAGCAATGAGGCCCATGTTAAAGGTTCTAGCACTTGTCTCTAAAAGCAACTGCTAAGTTTTTGAGGGATTTATGTATTTATTGTAGTTGTTTTTGTTGTTGTTGTTGGGGGTGTATATGTGGGAGGATGCATGTATGCATTCTTGTGTGCACTTTCAGATCAGAGGACAACCTCAGATTTTACTGAGTCTTTCTCCTTGCTCGAGACAGCGCCTCTCTGTTCTTGATGTTCCCTATTGCAGTACTCCAGAGGCATTAGCGTGTGAGGTTTCATGGGTTTTCCTGGCACCCCTCCCATCTCACTTTCAGAGCAGTGGGATTAAAGGTGAATACTACCACGCTTAGCTTTATGTGGTTTCTGGGCATTCAAATACAGGTGCTCATGCTTGTACCTAGAATGATTTGTTCAATGAGTTATCTATCTCCCTAGCCCTTGGAGGGCTGTAAGAAGAGGGTGATAGGGTGAGAGTGACAACCTGGAGCTATCATTGTTTTACTTACCTTTTTCTCTCTATGCCAGAATACCCTGTGAAACATCTTTGAAAAGGGAACATTTTATTCCCCCTTATGCTTTCTGAGATTTCAGTTCATGGTTTTTTGACTAAATTAATTCTGGACTCCTGTGTGGTAAGTCGGAATTCCATGGCATGATTCATTTGGTAGAACAAACTGACTCATTTCATGGTGGATGAGAGGTAAAGAAATAAGGATCTAAAGGGTTGGAGACAAAATATGCCCTTCCAAAGCATGGACCCATTGACTCACACGTCCTTTTCTTAGGCCCCACTTCTTTATGGTGCATTTAGCTACGTATTCATCAATGGATTATGTCATTTTAGGTTAATATTCAGAAAACTCAATTACCACTCAGTAGCATAACCAGTTGGGCACTAAGCCTTTTGTACAAGATCCTTTCTGGTGCCACTTTATGTTCAAGCATGGCACTGTGGTAGAGCATAAAGTGGATAATAATAGTACAGGGAAGAAGTCATAGGTCAGTGGCATGCTAGTGGCAGTTACCCAGGGTGAATGTTTTAGTTTAGACTTAAAAAATTATGTAAAGTGAAGAAAATTATTTTAAGATTTTGTTGAGTTTATCTTTTTGAGACTTGGTCTAGCTCTATAGTACTGGCTAACCTGGTACTTACTACATAGCCCAGGAGGACTTCCAACTCCTAGCAATCCTCTTGCATCATCCTCCAAAGGTCTGTGATGTATATGTGTGTGTGTGTGTGTGTGTGTGTGTGTGTGTGTGTGAGAGAGAGAGAGAGAGAGAGAGAGAGAGAGAGAGAGAGA
>CABHPR010142364.1:30310-45186 GCA_902168415.1 Peromyscus melanophrys
GATTGATGCTCTCTATATACAAGATGTCACTCTGGGACAGAGGAATATCAGTGGAAATATGAGAGAGAGAGAAGGAAAGAAGGAAAGAGAGACAGGGAGACAGACAGAGAGAGGGAGACAGAGAGAGAGAGAGAGAGAGAGAGAGAGAGAGAGAGAGAGAGAGAGAGAGAGAGAGAGAAGCATCTACCCGGTTTTAAGTCACTGTTTTTCTTTAAGCCACTTTCCTGCTTTTTTCTCATTTCTATAAATGTGGGTAATTATTCCATAGCTTCTACTTAAGGTCTTGAAAATAAAAGATGTATCAAAACCTCATAAAATGTGTAAAATGCTACATCCAACAATGTTACTCTTCAGGGAACACTTTAAATCATGTTTTAGTCACCATAAGAATTCTGCAGTATACTCGTTACAAAAGGGAATACAAAACACGAAGGAAAACTCAATATAAATACTAACTTTATAATGTAGATATTTTATATCATATAAATATAGGTAATTATATAACTATATTTACTGATATACTGATTGAATTGAACTGATAAATATTCATTTCAGAAATATCTATGAGATGGACAATAACTGTTCTAATTTAGTCACTAATGGTGGGATAAGAAATCTTTCATTACCCCTCCAAAATTCTGTTTTGAAGATCTTGAAGACCACATGGTAGTTCAGATACAAAACTGTATCTCCAAGAGTTGAGGGCCTTCTAGTACTATCTCTTCATAGAATGCATGGCTGTAAACATTGCTATCTTTCTAAGTCAGGTAACTGTGAGCATCTCTCATCTTATCCACATAGTAGGCTCTATCCTCAGTTTTACTTTCCATAGTTTTAATTATCTCCCAATCAGACATGATCTAACGCTATTAAAGGAAAATTTCTAGAAATAAACAAATAAAGTTGTTTTCTATTCTGAATGATTTGATGGAATCTTGTTCCAACTTACCCTATTCCTCTCTACCCTGACTATGTGCCCTTTCATTATCTATCCAATGTATCCTTGCTGTGTGTACCACTGGATTCTTAGTTACTTAGCAACTGTCTTGATTAGCAGATTGAATATTGTAATATCTGAGTACATAGCACTAAACCATAACTAAATCATTTATCTCATTGGAGCACATCACACATGGGCATTACATCACCTAATATCATTACTACAAGAATAGGTGCTGCTCAATAAGATATTTTAAGAAATTCTACTGTAGCTGAAGTTTTCCTGGTCCTGCCTGGCCCACAGTCAGGACAAATCTCTCTCACCTGCCATTCCTGCAGCCGCTTGGACCCAAGCAAACACACAGAGATTTATATTACTTACAAACTGTATGGCCGTGGCTCAGGCTTCTTGCTATCTAGTTTTTATATCTTAAATTAACCCATATCTATTAGTCTATAAGTTGCCACGTGGCTTGTGGCTTACTTTACATCTCGCTTTTCATGGCTGCGGCTCACAGCTTCTCTCTGCCTCAGCTTTCCATTTCCCAGACCCTTCCTCTCTCTGTGTCCCGCCTATACTGTATATATATATATTCCTGTCTGGCTACTGGCCAATCAGCATTTATCTATTCACAATATACAGGACATCCCACATCTAACTGGAGCACATCACACATGGGCATTACATCACCTAATATCATCACTAGAAGAATAGGTACTGCTCAATAAGATATTTTAAGAAATTCCACAGTCATGTAACTCTGATTGTAGTATGCATATGTAGTATTTTATAATTTTTTTATTTTTAATTGCCACTGTTAATCTGTTACTCTGATTTATAAGTTAAACTTAATCTTAAGTATATACATAGAATAAAACCACAGTGTACACAGGATTCATTATTAGCTGTGTTTCCATTCCTGCACAAAGGGTTTTGGAACATATCCTAAAAGAAGAGAAACACTGTATCTCTATTGGAAAAGTGAAATGGTGGGACCTAGGAACAACCAATGGAATTCTTATATACAGATCACATGAAAGCCTTTGAATAAGATTGCCATTCTAGACGCTAGTAATCTCTAATTACCAATTTGATAAAGAAGGCACACAGCCCATTTGTAGTTTATTGTTTTGCTTCTAACCAGGTTTATACCTTTGACTTGTTGATCTTAATGATGCTTAAACAAACACAAAACCCTTCATTTCTTTGCTCTATCAGTGGCTCTTCATCTGACTCCCTCTGCCCATTTATTAAAATAAACATTTTATTAGCTTTGTGGCAAAGTTCTATTCTGTGACTATCTGATCTTTGTTAATCATTGCATGACCAAATGCAATAAAGAGTATGCATTGAAGCAGTGAATAAGATTTGGAGCTAGTAAGTTACATGGAATCACAACCAGTAATTTTGAAATGTGACTGAATTCTTCCCACAATTAAAATCTTTCATTATGCTACTTCAAAGCTAATTTCTTTCTTGTTTTTCTGAATAGTTGCTTCCATTAATCTCACTCTAGGTAATGATGGTAATGATACAATTATATGTAATCATTGCCTGAATTCAATATGTAGCACATCAGTTCCTTTGTGTGCTGATTGTACAGTTCTTTGCAATCCTGGAATTTGGAAAGTTTCCATCATGTCATGCCAAGATCACATTCAAAAGTCTGTGACATTTTGCATAACATCAGTCAATCAGGTTTTCCAACTGTCCCTTATAGTGATTGAGCAAACTCATCCATCTGGTTGGTGCCAACTGAAGCCAGGGATGAAAGCAAAAGGTAGGCAAAGCAGGGCTTGTTGTTCACAATGTTTCCAGAGCACCTAAAATATTCAGAAAAAAGTAACAATAAGGACATTGTGAAAGACTTTCAAGTGTGCAGATCATTAATCTGCCTAAATATCAATGACACAAATCACAATCTCATGAATTTTTTATGGCAAGTTAATATTTTAGGGTTTTAACATTAATAGCTAATGTTAATAATAGTTGTCTTACTATTCTGTTCTTCCAAGTACCAATACGTAGATATATGCTTCTAGTTTCTAAGCTATGATAATATATTTTTGGCTTGTATTATACAAACATATTTTGTGTCAAATACTCATGTAACACATTAGCTTGGTACATTAATGTGTGCTATCCACATTTGCTGTCTAAATATAGAATAAAACATGTAGGTGGTTTCTGAGAAATAATAAACTAAGCAGTTAATCTTAATTTTCAAACTTTTCTACTATTCTTTGCTGAATTTTTCTTCCTTTTGCTCCAATATATCCTCTCTTTATGATAAATATGAGGGGTTTGGTGGTGTTTGACAAATGTTTGCAAGCCATAATTCTATTCTGATCCATGAACTTGATTTTTTTTTAATCTGTTCTCCTTAAAGGAAAGCGTTGACAAAGAATACAGTGTAGTACATAGTATGATTCTCACATTGATCTTCCCAAATTTAGAATGAGTTGTTTTTATTGGGGGGGGGGTTCGAGACAGGGTTTCTCTGTGTAGCTTTGTGCCTTTCCTGGATCTCGCTCTGTAGACCAGACTGGCCTCGAATTCACAAGAGATCTGCCTGCCTCTGCCTCCCAAGTGCTGGCATTAAAGGCATGCGCCACCACCGCCCGGCTAGAATGAGTTCTTAATCAACTTTGTAGCTACCCTAAGTAGATATCCTATGTAATTATAAAACAAATCATTTTACCCATTCATCCTCACTCCCTATTAATACCTTGAGACTTTAAAGCATATCAAAATTAACTAAGTAAGCATATTTCAATTTCCCTCTTAAATCTAATGATGGAGTCTCACTGAGATTGTATTTGCCAGTGACTCAAATTTAAATAAACAAAACCCAGACATTGAGAACATTATTACTGGCTCTCTAGCTTGTTTCCTCTTACATTTCTATAAGGGATGGTAGCTCCTGGACATCTAGAACACATCATACCTCTTCCCACTCCTCACCTCCTCTACCATCCATCAGAATCCCCTGTGATGCTGACATCTCTCCCAGGACTATCAAAATTGTATTGTCATGGATCTCATCTTGCTCTCATAACCCATCATAACATATTTTTTTTTACATTTTATTTATTTGTGTTAGTGCACAAACACATTCTGTGCACTAAAGCACATGTACATGTGATGGTTAAAGAGCAGCTTTCAGGAACTGGTTCTCTCCTTTCACCACCTGCGTTTGGAAGCTTAACTCACATTGTCAAACGAGGAAAAATTACCATATCCCACTTAGTCACCTCTATATCACAAGTTATATTGAACCTTTTCTTGCCAAAAGCTTAAAATTAAATCTGAATACCTTATACTGTCTTTCAAACGCAACATGATCTCTTTCATTATCTTCTTCAGTCAGAAATCCCCTGGCCTTACTGTTTTAGTCCTTAATGACACCTTAATCTTTGAGTGTCCTTTGGGCTCTTCAAAGTCATCCTGGTGACAGGACATTTGCACCGTATGTTTCCTCAGACTGAAAAATGTCTCTGTCCTTGTGGTTCTGACTGGGGCTCTCTCTGGTCATTAGTCACCTTTTGCCGTGCTAGCTTGTTTTTGTCCACTTGGGTTGATGTGACAAAATATCAAAACCAGGTAACTCCTGAACAAACAGTGCTTTTCTTCTCAGTTCTACATGATATCGTATTTCATTTTCAGCACCATTACAAAATATCAGAACCAAAATGGTTTACAATAATAGAAATCTATGTGCTACAGTTCTACAAGCTGTGACGTCCTATATTCAGGCTGGTGAGGACATGGCATAGTTGCTGATGCCCAGTAAGCACTGATCTCTCATGTACATTTTCTGTAATCGGCATATCCACATGTGCATGGTATATAGAGTGATCCTATCTATTTTTCTATAAGTGGTGTTATAAGTTGGAAAAAGTAACAAGTTCAAGTACAATATCCAAGATATTCATTAGTATCATCTAAAAATATTCAGAACTACTAAGATAATATTGCTTACTTTATTCTCCTGCTTCCCTCTCTTCCTTTCTTCAACATCTATTGTTTGTTTATTTGTTTTTAATGTTTCTGGAGAATGAGCTAGAAGCCTCTCACTTGGTAGGCAACTGTTTTACCACTGAATTATGTTCCCAACCTTAAATATTTTAAGTGTTATTTTCCAATCACAATCTTGCAAGGGAGATAGGATACAAAGGTAGCATAGGATAGGTCACTGCACTTATTATCACAAACCCTTTCTTACTCATGAAATGAGCTTAAATTATGTATACTCACAGCTGTTGCCAAGATAAAGATGGCTTACTGTATCAAGAAGCTGAAGAGATGGGTGTAGACACAGTCCATGACTTCTTACTAGGGCCAGATAGGAATGATTGTATCAGTTTCAATCTTGCAGAAAATTCTAGCTCCATGCACAGGCATATGTGCTAGTCCACAATGATGCATATCAGTGATCTCTAGTTGCTTGCTGCTGTGATTTTCCATCAGTTGTCAGCATTCCCAGTGTTATTTACTTAACTACTTTACTGAGGAATGTTTCTCCTGAAAACCCCTAGGCACATCCTCCAGAAAATGGTGACAACCATTTTCTTATTTCCTTGTGGCCAGGCTGCTCTCACTCCTATTAATCTTTGATCCCACTAGCTTTATCTCACCATGGCTATTTAAATCGTCCTAATCTGTTTTCTGCTGGCTGCCTCTGTTCCAGGAGAGTTCTCCATCATAATGCACGTACACCAAAGCTAGCTTCTGGTGATTTCTCTTCTTTTGGGCACAGCCTAATTCCTTTAAGTTTATCTGCCTTTTTATTTCTATTTTTCACAAGAAAGCATAATTATAGTTAGAAGTATTTGGATAGCCCACCTGGGATTTTCTAGATGAGTTACTATTGCTTCCAATTTGTTGACATTCTCTTCTACAAAATTGCCCAAACCCAATGTACATAAGTAAGACAATAAAAGTTTATCTTACTTCAGACTGTTACATCAGCCAATTAGAAACACAAGTAAACATTTCCTATTCCTTATAAATTATGAAAGAGTCTCTTGAGTAGAGCAAATCACTTGAGTCTGTTCCATGAGTCCCTTTGCATGACACTCTTGGAACATTACAAGCATATTTGTAGTGATTTAGGAAAGTTGGAGTTAAACCCAATACTGTTACAGGCTGAGGTTTCAACATTAATCACACTCGCTGAAAACTCCCCTCACACATTTTTTTTTCAGTTTTACAATCATTATTCACATTTTTTTCCTGAGAAAATCATAGTATGGACTAATTTAGCTCAATGTAATTCTGGTCACACCCACATCATGTACCAGCTTATCTCTATGACATCATCCACACTCTTTTCCTATGCTGCTTCTTCTCCCCACTTTGACTATCATATTCTCTTACTCTTCTTAACCATAACAGTTGCTAATTGCTGTATTCTTTCTCTAGCAACAGTTCAGACCTACATCTGCTAGCCACCGACTATCAATGTTTAAATGAATCTGTTTAAACCAATTTCAAGTTTATTGTTAAGAGCTGCCATTTCTTCTAACCTGAACAAGCAGTATGGAGATATATTGACTTCCTCTCTTTAGGTGTTAGCTAAATGTTCTTAAAGTATATGGGTAGTTTTTGTAAAAATGTAGGTTTTACAAAAACAGAACTATATCCTGAGATTATTTCTAAATATTAAAGACCAGTAGCAAGCAGAACACCAAACAGACAACAAATATTAAACAACAATAAATAATCCCAAATTATAAATAAAAGCGAAATATTGCTACTAAAGAAGTCCTATGGGGGTTGAAAGGGATCCTAGAATTGCAATAGCACCAGATTCTATGCAGAGTTACTGTGGATGAATCTAGACACAGAAGCTCAATCACACATAGGATTTTTAATGTAAGCAATGACAATTCAATAATATTATGGATCATTCTATGCAAGAAATGGAGTAAAATAACCAGAGAACACTGTTTTGTTTTCATGATTCTTCTTCACTTGCCTCTGACCATTATTTCTCTCAGCCTTTCTCTTTTGGAAGTATTTGTGATCAGTCTGTTGTACAATCTACTGAAATTTAAGAACCACGTGTCTACATTGTCTATCATTTCCTTTATAGTACACTGCTAGATAAATCCAGTTTTAGACCTAGTTTTATGCTTGTTTTTTCAAGCAAGAAATACTTGCTTGAGATGTAACCAGTGAACTTAATAGACTAACAGAAGCATGAATTATGTTTCTGATTTGTGTGTGTTTGTGTGTGTGTGTGTGTGTGTGTGTGTGTGTGTGTATGCACATGTTGAAAGACTAATTTTTAACACTAAGGTCAATATAGTTTTAATGTTTTTTAAGAAATATTTATTGAAAAGCATTTATACTGTATAGGCATCATTGATGTAAGATAGGGTAATAAAGATGTTCATTGCATTTTTTTTCAATGAATATATATTTTCTATATATATAGTAGTTGTTTTGATTTTATAGATGAGAAATACAGAAGCCTGGAGTTAGTTACTCATCTAAGTATATGAGACTCTAAATCCAAATTCTTTGCAAGAGCTTAAGGTTTTTTAGCCTGTTCTACAAAAATAGTACTGTATCATAGTAGTAGTTATTCTGTGTGGTTATGTAAAAGCAGGGATTATTTAAAATTCCTATTGGTAAGTTTTGATACTAAGCAACAGTAGCTTATCAATCTCCTCCAATGAATCCTAAGTACAGAAAAGATTAAGAGCTCTGTGCATTTATTTTGATTAAAATAATTTATGTAAATTTTAATTCAAATTAAGTTCAGTTTTAGGCACTTAGAATATTAATTCAGAAGCTAGTCTTTTTAGCTTAGCTTCAAATGCAGGGGATTTTGGCCAAGGACATTGAAGTAAACATTTTATCTTTATTAGCCATCAATTGGCAAGCATTTATTGAGTGCCTTCTAAACATTGGGGAGGAGCCTGGACCTCAAAGAAATTGCCATCTGTTGGGGCAATATGACTAAATCAAATGAGGCAATTTTAGCAATGAAAGCAAGAGAGTTCATAATTAGGTGCTAATTTGCTACAGAGTTTCAAGGAAGCAGAAGGTGGCAGAAAGTTCCAGGATGGTAGAAAAACGTCATGGAAGACATTTTTCTTGGGTAGCCTTCAAAGGACATGGGAAAGCTTTAGGCAAATTGAACTAAGTGGGAAGAATCTTATGATGCTTATGTGCTCTAAATGAGCACACCAGTTTGCACAGGGAAATAATACTAGAGGTTGAATCAAATTGATCAAATTCCAGAGAATTCTTCCAATTGCATTTGTCTTCCTGAATCGACTGTAAACTCAGTGAGGATGAGGACTTTCTTATGTGTCAAGTGCAGTACCTGCCATGCTACAAAGACTTAAGGAACACAGAGCCCTTCAGTATGAGAGCGTGACTGATATAATAAGAATTGGAAATGTGAGCTAGAAATACAGAAGCAAATGGGTATCTGATTTCAGTTAGCAAATACTTCATGGATGACACTCTGAAACACTGAAAAGAGTCTGTTAGTTTTGAGTGGAGTTTGTCTGACCCCTTAATTATACTTATAATGGTGATGAAGTTAGAGTGGACTGGGATCTGATACTTCATTTCTTTGCAGATATTTTTACGGTAGCTCTTATAGTAGATCTTCCCAGAATTGAATCAGCATTAATGATTGGCTTACACTAGCACACTTGAGTGTGTCCTGATAAAAGTGAAGTCAAGGCTTTGTCAGTTTGAAGAAGATAAAAGTATAGCATGGAAAGACGAATCTGAAATATTGAGTCAGTCTCCAGTGAGTTGCTGGGGGTAGGCAACCTCTAAAGGGACCCACAGTGATTTCTAGATCCTGGTATTGAATCAATCCCTGCAGTTGCATTGGAATTTTAAACTTACTTCTACTGAATAGAAAAAGGAAGAAATGGTGGTGTGTGAATTAGAGACTAGGTCATAATAATCACAGCCCTAGCTCTTTCCCCCCTTCCTTCTCTTCCTCTTCTTTCTTTGCTTCCTCTTCTTCCTGTTTTCTCCCTCTTTCTTCCTCTATGGCTTTGCCACCATCTCTCTATATACTTCTTATTTCTTTTCCTTTCTGACTTTACTTCTTCTTCCCTCCCTCTCCGTCATCACTCACTCTGGAAGAGATTGTGAATGACTTTTGCTGTAACTGAGACATCCTCAAACAGCCATGAGAAGAAGCTAGCAACAGATCTTCAAGTCAAGTCAAGCTTTCAAATGACCACACACTAAGTTGACAGCTTGACTGGCCTCATAAGAACCCAGGAACCAGAAATACCAGGCTACACTGTGTTCAGTTCCCTGCTCCTATCAGTTGTTGGAGGTAACAAATATATGCTACTTTAAGACAAATCAGCACCCCTGAGAATATGGGAAGGCATTGAGTGCTGAGCTCTATGCAGATGTAGAGATTGTGAGCCCTGTTGCTAAGGAATTTACAGGTAAGTGATGAAAATAATACATTACTATTCATTTCTCCCAAGAGAGGTACATGAGCAAGGACCAAGGAGCTGGGAGGTTCTAGGCAGAGACGATTTGGTACTGGATCCTGAAGGATGAGCATACTTTATTTTTTAAGGACAAAGAAATTGAGAATACTTAAAAACCACTTTTCTGTTTCAAGAGATTGTAAATTTCCAGAATGGAAAAGTTGAGAAATCAAGTAAATAACAATTATGGGCACACAAATAAAGTGCATTTACTTTATTGTTTATATATTTCATATGTAGTAATTAACTTGGTCCCCCTAAGAGCCAAGTGCTGTGGGTACCTCCTTTATTATGCTCATTTTATCAGCAAGGAAACTAAGGCTCTAAAGATCTCACTGGCATGTCCAAGGTCACACAATATAGGCAGTCAGTGACCAATACAATGTTTCTGCTTTGTGAAAACAAGTGCAAAGTATTAATTGATATTTACAACTGAACAGTCTCAATTAATTTAAAAGAAAGTTCTGGAAGAGGTCAGAAATAGGTAAAACAGTTTCTGAAGTTTTTTTTTTTTCCTAAGAGGGAAGATCTATGTTGTAAAAAGTCCATTAGTCAGAAAGGCTGGTGTCTCCCAGAAGGCTTCTCAGGAAAGTAAATTTACTGATGTCAAAGGTCAGGTCCTCAGCTTTGTATGCTCTCCAACCTGAGATTTAGCCAGCAGAGGAAAGAGATGTCTTTCCCCATAAAATACTAGTATACATAGTGAGCATACACACAGATTAATTCATTTGTAATAAGAGATGTTATTGCTATGTGCCCAAGAGTATGTCTCTGACATGACTAGCATACATCATTCCCTACAAGGAGATATTCAAGGGAAACTCCATTCCAATTTTACAAAGCCTCTACTGCCCCCATAAGCTCACATAGGAGAGCAGTATCTACAATAGAGTGATGTTCCTTGCACTGGAGGTGGGTCTAGAAACTGAAACACTCTTTCTGGCATTCTGAGATCGCATTCATACATTGGTCTCTCAGACAGAACTCAAATGCCCATCAATGGGAAGTGGCTTCTATGATCCTTTGTCAGAGTTTCCTAGGACCACAGGAAAGTGTCCTCTGCTTCTTTTATATTGTAAGAATTCATATGACTTTTGGCTCTCCTGGGCTTGTTGCTGCATAACTCACATCTCTGGCTCCATCTCAGAGTATCTTGATTATATTTCTCAAAGATCTTTTTACTTATACCTACATACTAAAGATGAGGATATGAACATAATATTTTAGGGAATAAATTATAGCTCACCATGTCTTCTTTCTCCACACTTCTACCCTAACCAGGGTAGACTTTCTCCATTCAACATTGCCTTTGACCTAAGAGCCCTTTAAAAAGTATCTCTGCTCACATCTGGGCTGAACTTTCAGTGGAAAAGAAGTCAGAACAATTTTTCTCTGAACTTTTATAGCTAGAACCCATTTTAGCCAAATACTAGAATGTTCCTGAATCCTAGATCCCAGTACAAAATAAATATACATCTCCATATTCTGCTCAAACAGCTTAATACTAGGTAATGGATGAAGCATCTCCTTTCCATTTTAGAAGCATTCCAAATTAAGTGTAGAGTGAACACAGAGACTCATATCCAACAACAGACTGTTCAGAGAGGAGTGGAGTGGCTTCCTAGTGATCGCACCTGGAACCTCATTAGCTTAGCTGATTGAATGGGTTAACTTCACCGTTTAGTCAGGTTAAAAGCATGTATTCTCTATACAGTGTGATGGCATCTCTCCTCTTTCATTTTCACCCCATCCTTTATCTCTAGAGTGTAATCATGAGAAAATCAGAGTAGTACAATCATAGATATTTCACAAAATATTTAACTAGTATTCTTCAAATTTTTGCTGGATCTTGAAGTAGAATAACATTAGTGGATAAAAAATGGTGATATCAGACTACAACCTGAAGTTTAATTAATAGATAAAAATGCTTAAAAGGAAATTTGGGGCCAGATAACTCAGTCCCTTCAAACTATAGAACTCCTTAATGTTATAAGCGTGGCTGAATAAGGTTGTATCTTAAAATGGAATGCTGAACTTCTAGACACAGTGCTATCTCTTCTATTTAGTTTTCTACTTTTAAAGTGGGCTGTCCCAAATGTTTGAGCTTTATATTTAGAGAGGGGATCATGTCATACTCTACTATAGATAAAAGACCACTTCCTAGACATCAGAAAGAAGACAGAACTCAGTAAAGGGCAATGTTCAGCTATGAGTCTCAGGTGAATTCCACGCAAGCTCTATGTGCCTGTGGATGTGTGACCTTGGACAAGTCACCTTCTATACCTGAACTTAATGTTTAAACCAGAAAATTAGATAATCAATTATCTATGGTTGCAACAGTAACATTATATCATTCTGCTGGCAATCTATATGCAGAAGTGATAACAATCTTGGGAATACAAGAACAGGACAAAGATACTCTTATGTGCACCACAGTGACACCTGCTGGATAAATTGAGGCTTATCTCTCTTGATTTGGATACTTTGGAAATCAGATATTATGTGAGAGGACATAATTTAGACTTAGTTTTGATATTAGCTGTAAACTTGGATAGAGCAAATGGAAAGAAATGGACTTTTCAAGTCTCTTTTTTTGTCTCCACTTATTTTTCCATATGTTAGCTAACGTGTTTCTCACTCTGCCAAAAATAATCACAATTTTACATGACTTAAGTATCCTCTATAGGTCTCAGTTTCTACATATGTAAAGTAGAGGTCAAGAACAATTACTTCACATTGTTTTACAAGGAGGAACTTGGCACTTTCCAGTTCCATGGCTGCAGTATGTTACGCAATGTTTGATTTGAATGGATGAGGCTTGAACTATGCTGGCCTCCTGACATCCATCAAGTCTCAACTGAGAGTAGCCTGTTTGTTGTCTTGGATAGCAGAGTAGGTCCAAGATCAGAAACATGGGTACATATTTTTCAAAATCCTTGAATTTTGTTAATATTCATTGTATATGAGATTAAGTGATTTGGGGAGATAATTTTAAGGTAGCAGTTGCCTGAATGTGATTTATGTTAATGTTCATATATCAGAAATTCTAAGCCTGGCAGCTTTTCTTTGCAGGACTCCCCAAAACATCAAAGGATATAAATGCAATGGCAGCTACAGCTGAGACTTAATGGGAAGCATAGTAGAAGAAGGATAACTTGGGAATAATTTTATCATGTTTGGATTCATGTTAGATAGGTTTTCAAGAAAGATTTCTCTTAAGCCAAGACACTACATTGGCATACAATATTCTGTTGTGAATTAGATTTTCAATGAGAAATCGCTTAGCTTTTCTTTATGCATGTTTTCTCACTTCTCTTGGTGACCATGGGAGGTGTCTCTAGAACCCAGACTTCTTGCAGACAAACTACTCCTGGGAAGGTTCCGGCACCGTTTATACACCAAGGTATATTCAATCTAGTTTGTCTGTAAGAATTCTGGGTCCCAGGGACATCTCCCATGGCCACCAATAATTCAAATCACAAATTATTTCCTGCATGCATTTGGCTGTATGTGCCTTTTCATACAACATTGGATTGTATAGGCCCAATTCTAGCATTTTGAAGTTCTTTACCTAATTCCCATGTGTTACTTTTGGAGCCATTTGACATTATTGCCCTCTCATATGGTAAGAAACTGAGGCAAAGATCAATTTTGTTTGCTCAAGTGAGAGATAGAGAAAAGAGTAGCCCATGGTTTTGCAATCCAGATAATCCATGTCATAATTACAGAGTGACCATATCGTTGTCAGATGAAAATTCATTATTGTTGGAACATTCATGGAACTGTTGTGAACAGCACAGTTTGTTTTTGTTGCTGATGTTTGTTTGTTTGTTTCTTTGTTTTGTATGTGGGTCTTGATATTTATTATTTTTTCCATTTTCCTGAAATTCACAAGTTGTCATTCAAATGTTTTGGTAATAAATATTTACAAAAACAAACCTACAAAAAATGTTTTCTCATTGGAAATATTCTGGCCTTATCAAATATTTGAATAAAGCCAGAATTTTATGGAATACAGTGACCAAGAACTCCAATGCCTATACAAAACCCACACTGCTCAGTCCAGAAGTCTACCAGAAGTCCTTATGATTTGGTTTAAAGTTCTCTTAACTTTTTTCAGCTTTCTAACCCCCTACTTCCCTTTTTAGACAACTCCAAAATTTGACTCTGCAGCAGATCCCTTTCCCCATTCCACATGTATGCAATTTAAAATGACACAGAACAGCTTCTCAAGATATCCTTGTATTCCTGATATGATGAGTTAAAACTGTGGATTCAGCTACTTCTGTGTGATTTCATCTAATGTGGTATTTCTTTTATTCTTAGTCCTTCAATAACTTGATAGCATGATTGTGCCCGACTGTGTTTCCACAAATACTGCTTTTCATTCACTTTCCGGATTAAATACCCTGCCATTCAAAACGTCTTGGCCAATTCTTTCTACTGTATGTTTTCTCTACTTCATTACTTGAGATATGGTGTGTCCTAATTCAGTTCAAGCACTGGTTTGGTCTTTCTTCTCAGGCAATAGCATGCAGCTCATTCTTGGAACCATCAGAACTTCAGAAGAGAGTTTTCATATGATTTGGTTTGGTATGAGTGTGGCTGTCTAATTGTAGCTTTAGAACATAGAGGAGTGTGTTTTGCTCTTGAGAGAAAGCAAGATGATCTTCTGAACTGGATCGTGGAAACTGTGGCTCTCTACTAGGTATTTTATTTGGCTCTTTAAAAAAAATTCTCCAGACGTTCTATTATGTTTGAACCTTGAGAGCCCAGATTGAAGAGAAACAAAAAATGATGAAAAAGGTCATGAGTATAATGGAGCTCTCCATGTAGTTGCCCTGTTTAAATAATGGAGCACAAAGTCTCCCAAGTTACACTACTCCACTGAGAGAAAATTAGAGGGGGTAGAGAAGGGGCGAGAGGGAAAAAGAGAGGGGGGAGGGAGAGAGAACATCAGTCTTCAGGGATATTTCACATTTTGAAGACCATGTTCATTAAATTCTGACACTATTTTAAATCATATGTCTGAACAAACTTTATCATAAAATAACTTGTTTTGGTTCAAGTTTTGTCCAAAATATGGTGATGATACCACCAATAAACCCAATGTCCAGAAAAAGTATTTTGAGTGAGGGGGCTAAAATCCCCTGATACATAAGTGCATTGTTAAATAAGGAGTTTCAAATGCCATATTTCTAAACATAAATTTGAATATGAAATGCAATCATTTATCCAAGAGATTCCATTGGAGAACAGCTGTTTAAGCCTTCTGTAAGACATTTTTGGAAGTATGATTGAGAAAACTATTTTGGATATAGCTGGCACCTTCTTATACTCTGATACTCTTCTTCACTATCATTAAAGGGTATCGTCTGCATTTAGATTTTAGTGTTTTAATTTGCATTCACACTTTGTCAGTAAGGTCACCTCTCTTAGTCAGCTCT
>CABHPR010142365.1:406-29224 GCA_902168415.1 Peromyscus melanophrys
CTTCCTTCCTTCCTTCCTTCCTTCCTTCCTAAATCTTCTTTCTGCCCTTTTCATTTCCCAGCTCTTTTTGATGAAACAGTCTCCAACTTAGTGTCTTCCCCATTTCTTGCTTTTAGTTCATTCCTCTAGTATTATCATCCAAGTTTATGAATTAAAAATCACCTGTATGCTGATGACTCTGAAATTTAAATCTTGTTAGTAACTTTCTTCTAAGTTGAGACCCACATCTTTAATTTTGCCAGATTGCCATCTCCTCTTACCTTTCTGAGGGGCACATAAATGTCTCCTCATGTGAATGCGTATCTTCATGGTCTCCATCTCCAAACCTGCTCATTCTGATATATCCATTGCCTCTTTCTAGGTGCCGAGTTAAATAGTTTCAGTCAGGACTCTTACTTTCCTATCCCACATGCATCTAATCACCCAGATAATCCTTTAGTTTTTTTTAATATTAAAAATAAAACTATCCTCTCATGATCTTTGATGTTTCCATCCTAATCTAAACTCACAGTGATTTTTTTGTCTAAGTTATAAAAGTAGTCTTTCATGTGTCCTCACGGCTTCCACCTTGGCTTCCTTATAGTCCTTTATGTGGTAAGATATGAAAAAGTCACAGTCTTGTCCCATATTCAGAATATTCTTTGAGTATCCACATTTTATTTATATAGTTATGAGGATCTAACCCAGAGCTCCCACATAAGCACTTCCAATGACATATAAATACTCTCATATGATTTTTTCCTGTGCCATGTGTGGGGCGTTTACCCACCAACCCTACTGCTCTCCAGAGTTTTCTTGAGTGTGAGCAGCAGGAAATATTAGATAGAAGGATTTATTGCAGAGAATCTTGCGGAGATAAACAGATAGAAAATAAAGGATAGCCTCAAGAGGGCCTGGAACCTTTTCCAACGGGCCC
The DNA here is from genome assembly GCA_902168415.1 of Peromyscus melanophrys. Lineage (NCBI taxonomy): Eukaryota > Metazoa > Chordata > Mammalia > Rodentia > Cricetidae > Peromyscus > Peromyscus melanophrys. The sequence goes on from CABHPR010142365.1 coordinate 1,323, forward strand.
CCGACTGTCTCTGCCCCAGGGTATTTATAGAGACACCAAGGGGTGGAGCAAAAGACCTCCTCCCCCAGCACAGCCAAGTGCAGACCATCTCAGACACCTGCACTCAGGCCCGTGGTCCTAATCATCCTCTATGTGGACCTGCTGGGTAAAGCCACGAGGAACCCGAGAACGGGCTCCCACAGCCATGGTCTTTAGATTCAGTTTCAGAAAAATATATCTCCCATAACCCACCTTCCTTTACTTAAGAGAAATGTTTAAAAACAGATTTTTGCTTAATAATAAATGGTATTTTAGGGGCAGAGACAAACTATGGTTGAATTGTCCTATAATTTTTAGACAATAGCTAAGATTCTGTATCAATGTTTAGTTAGTAAAAGATAGTAAGACAAAGACCAAAGCATCCCCTTCAGTTTAGCAATGTGACTGCCACTAACAGACACGCTGAATTGTGTAGTGACAAGACAAGACAGACTCCAAACCAGAATGCTTGAGTGATAAGTGAAAGTGGGTGACACTGTAAAAACAAGTGTAGAAAAGGGCCCAGAATAATCATGCAGGGAAAAGAGAGTAAAATGGTAACCAGAGGAATATGAATGTTTTAAATTTTTAAAATTAGAAATATCTTAAATACCATACTGGTGATCAATGAAAGGCAAGAGTTGAGAATACATACATTAATGTATAAGCATATATATATATATGAAATAAATACCTGAATCATCTCACCACCCTTACTATTTCCATCTTACTCTAAACACACGCACACACACACATACACATGCATTTATGTAGGAACCTAAACATATATACATATATGCATATGATTAAAAGAAGACTGTTTGATGGTGTAAAGCTCTTAATTTGGCAAAATGGTGTAAGATTCAGAGTAAGAATAGATTAGTTTTCTTTGCTCATTGCATGTGTCCAGGGTATTTCTCCATGGAAAGTAGAGAGAGCCTAAAGAAGTATATGTCATGTCATGTCAGTGGAGTTGCTGGTGAAGTTGAAGGTTTGAAGGCATTTAGAAGTTAAGGTCATAATATTATTGGCATTATCTATGATAGCAAGTATATGTTTTAAGTTAATTTTCTGATCTTATCTGTATTTATCCTCTTTCAAGTAATTGCACTCAATCTTGCTTTTTCTAACTAGTTGCATAAATCACAGAGCAGACTAAGTGGGTCAATGTTATAAAGATGTCACTAGAAGATGTGGTTGTTTGAATCAGAATGCTCCCCATAGGCTCAAATATTTGAATGCTTAGTCATCAGAGAGTGGCACTACTTGAGAAGGATTAGGAGGTGTGGTCTTGTTGGAGAAGCTGTGGCCTTATCGGAGGAAGTGTGTCACTAGGGATGGGTTTTGAGGTTTCAAAAGGCCAAGCCAGGCCCAGTGTACCTCTGTTCTTGATGCTTCCAGATTCAGATGTTGAACTCTCAGGTAATTCTGCAGTATCATGTCTGCCTGTGTACTATCATGCTCCTTACCATGATGATAATGAACCAAACCTCTGAAATTGTAAACAAACCCCAATTAAATATTTTCTCTTATAGGAGTTGCCTTGGTCATGGTGTCTCTTCAGCAATAGAATGTTGCTGGAAAATTTCTCTCGAACTCCCAAGTCCCGCCAGCTCCCAAGTCCCGCCAGTCCCAGAAACCACTTACAAAATAAACACACAGACGCTTACATTATTTAAACTGCTTGGCCATTAGCTCAGGCCTATCATCGTCTAGCTCTTACTCTTATATTTAGCCCATTTCTATTAATCTCTACTTTGCCACGTGGCTCGTGGCTTACCGGTACTTTACATCTTCCTTGTTCTCGCTGCGGCTCCAGGCCGTCTCTCCCTATCCTTCCTTCCTCCTCAATTTTTCTCTCTGTTAGTCCCGCCTATACTTCCTGTCTGGCTATTGGCCAATCAGTGTTTATTGACATACAGCGATATCCACAGCAATAGAACACTGACTAAGACAGAAGGGCATGGCCTTTTCACCAATATGTCATTCTAGAACCTAATTTTATGTTCAACATGAAATAACACTGTAAATATTGAGTAATTGGATCACAATAGTGTATTCATTTTCTTCATTATTTTCCCTTCAGGTTCCTTACTATTATAAAATTGATGATCAGACTTTAGACACAGAAAATTCACTTACTGAGTTCAAAGGACTGTAAACCATTTTGAGTTGAGATGGCATGCTTGCAAAGTAGTTGGGTGAGGGAGGGTGTTGATATTTGTGGATGTAAGTACAAGTTACTTGGGTGTGGCCACTTACTAAAAATTCCTTCAGTGACATGCTCATTTCTTAAACACTTTTTATGGTGTGATTGGCATACAGAAGCATAGAAAAATCAGAATAACTATCCATAATGCATGCACTTTAGGTACACAGTTAGATTAGAGACATATAAATAACATTAACCAAAATTGAATCGATGTGGCATTAAAACTATATATAGGATTCCATCAGATTACTTTGCTAAAAGTGCTATTGGTGTGTGTGTGTGTGTGTGTGTGTGTGTGTGTGTGTGTGCGCGTGCGCACGCACAAATGTGTAGGTGTGAATACAAGTATGTGTGTGTGTGTACAAGAATGTGTGTTTATATGATGTGTAGGTGTGTGTGAAAGTCAAAGATTGTATTTGATTCTTCCTGTATCATTCTCTTATTTATTATTATTATTACTATTATTATTATTACTATTACTATTATTATTATTTGAGCCAGGGTCTGTCATTAAACCTGGAACTCATTGATGAGCTAGGATAGCTGACAAGCAAGCCCCAGGAATCCCTCTGTCCCCATCTTCTTAGATCTGGGGTTATAATGTATATGCAACGACACCTGACATTTTGTATGAGTGTTGGGGATCCAACCTTGAGTCCTCACGCTTTCATGGTTAGCACTTTATGGATGAGCTATCTCCTCAGCTGCCTAAAACTTAAATGTCTCTATCAGCAAGTAGGTGGACCCTTCCACATCAAACACACTTTAAGAAAATACCCCATAGATTTGCCTACAGGTCAATGTGATGGAGGCATGTTTTCAGTTGATGTTTCACCTTCCCAGACGACTCTAGCTTGTGTCAGGTCTTGGGAGAAGGCATGGAAGATAATATCAGATATAATCACAAAGAGGATATTTAGAAAGCTTTTGGGAGAATATCTCCCAGAGACTGTGGGCCCAATCCACACAGCAGATCATTCTCCCGGATGAATCCAGGAACTGGGCTTGGTTTTACAAGTTTGTGCACAGGAAGGTATGGTCTTAGTTTGGGAAGAATTGGGAAATGGGAAATGGTTTATGATAGCACATCTTGGATGCTCAGTTAGGAATTGAAAGACTACAACTTGTATATGTTCTCACAATGTGTGAGTTCATAAAAGATCAGGAACAGCAATTGACTTGATGCATCTTTTACTAAACTAAATTTTCTCTTTTAAGGACACAGCAAATAAAGCCTAGGGCCAAAATGTGGAAGGATTAAAGTCTCTGGAAGTGAATGATGAATGGAGAAATGCAGAGTTAGGGTGAGGAAAAGTTCTCATGCACTTGTACAATGTACCATCTGTGTTGAAAACACTGGAAGAGAAAAGTGAAGCAACAAAATGTAAGAGAGCTGGTACTTAGCCTCACTCCTTGTGTACTTTGAAGAACTTGAGAGTTTCATGAACATCCAACTCTCCCCTTGGTGAAGCTGAAGGTTTCACCTTCTGGGAAGTATTTGCTTCTTTTGAAATAATTCACTTCCTTTTCGAATGGGTAATTGTGTATAGACAGAATCCACATTTGTAGTATAGTCACAGGAATGAAAATGATAAAAGAATAATAACAATAGTAAATCTTATCTCATTTGCCTAAATATAGACTACTAGTTCCCAGCTTGTTTTGGGTATTTAGGTGATTATGTTTATGAGTGCATATATAGGCAGGCACACACACATTCGTGCTCAAAGAAGCATTAACTTCTTGAGAAATTAAGCAACTTATTTTGTTAAAGGTTTCAGCTCAATTTATTTTGCTTGAGGGAAAATTATACATTCTGAGGAATGAGTTCATTAGTTCAGTACTATTTTTTTAAAATGAGAAATATATATATATTTTAAAACCTAAGAAACTCAGAGAACAATTACGAATGTGGAAAAGTAACGAAAATTATTAAAGGTTGAAAGGCTTCCACATTACAGGTTTTAAAGTTAAAATGGCAAGGACAAGCAGATAGTAAAATCTGAAGTTTTCCCCTCCGATTTAGCATCTTAAAATGTAGAAGTCTTCTTGCAAGGAGAGAAAAAACAGATGATATTTTGCAAGGGAAGGAAAGTCATTGCATTAGGAATCTTCATTTCTTTGCTTTGTGCTAAGTCCCTTCCGGGTTTTCATCCTACCATCCTGGAGTCAGTCTCTAGAGCACAAATGAAGAGAAGCAGCTGTATTAGTGCTGTCACCCAGAAAGGTGAGTGCACTGCCATTTCCAATTTGGTTGCCTCTAACTTATGTAGCTGGGGATTGGGATCCCTGCGTACTGTCATTCAATGATAGGATTATATATTGCCATGGAGAGCTGCAAATGATGGCACAGGGTAATCCCTTCAAGATTGAGTTTCTCTCAAACCATATTTCTTGTAAAATCGGCTAGAGAAATTATAGTCCACTATGTTCTAGATAAAGTAACAAGTGATTTTAGTCAGTAGAATATGCAGAGAAGTGATGCATAATTGCTGAATATACATTAAAAAAGCAACTAGTTTAATTAGATAGCAGTAGATATACTCATGTTTGAGATTTTAATGAGTATCACAGTTGGAAGCTTTTGGCTTTTGGCCAAGTCAAGTGAAGGGCAACTTGAAAAGCAATTTTTTAAAGATGAGTGAGGAAGAATTTAGTAGCATAGTAAAGTAAATTAAAAGGGAGGAGATGAGGCCATACACTTGTTTCTCCAGTCCTCTATCTTACTTTGAGTCGATGACATCAAATGTTTCTCAATGGTTTGGTGCACTCTGAGTGTGAAGTGATCTAGGAAGAAGCCTGGAGTGAAGTGTTTTGATCATTTCACTAGATCTTGTGGCTGTGTAGATAGCTCAACTTACACTGCAGAAGTATTACCCTGTCACCGCATCAATTGCTTGCTGTAATGTTGGTTTATCTCAGCAGAACAAGTGCATTGTGATTTTGGGTGATCCTTTAGTCAAGCTATCTTTTTTTAAATTTTTTTATTATTTTTTTTGGTAGTGACACTCTGCTATTACACCTTTTGGTTCTACAGAGAACCAAAGAGAGACAGAGGAATGGTGGGTTCCAGGCCAATCTGGACTTCCTGGCCATTAATTCGAAGCTAGCATGGAGTACAAAGTAAAACCTGCCTGAAGCAGTAAGCAAAGAAAACCAACCAAACAACTAGAGTGACTTTTGCTTGAGATACCTGGTGAGTCACTGCCCACACCAAGCACATTGGATGTGAAGGTCCAACCTGTGTCCACAATGGTAGACATGAGACATCAGGGAACAGTTCCAGCTTTTACAATAGGCATTCCCTGCAAAGTGCCAGCAGTCTCCTATGCAAGAAAGTACTGTTGGTCACAGGGGCCATTCAAATTTCCTTTCTCTAAAGAATCACTAGGGTCTCTGTTCATTTCAATGAATTTCCGTGTATAAAAAATGAGGATCTCTGATTTCCTCCCAGAATATACAATACAAACTTTCTTATTTTAAAGTATCAAATCTCGAAAGACTCAAAGTAAAATTATATAAAGTCACCAAAATAGTATCCATTATTTTGGATATATGGAGTGACTCTCCATGCTTAACAAAAATTTATTTCTAAGATATACAGCTGGGAAAGAAAATTCCAGGGATTTGTTGTTTGGGGCCAAACAAAATTAATAACCGATTTGTGAAAAACAAGACTAGAGAATTAATATTCCATTCCCCACCCCATTTACTAATCATTAACAGATTTTATTTTCCTGTGAAAAAATAATTATGAATATAACTTCTTGCTATGAATTCTCAGGCATCTTTCATTAATTTTAGGATTATTTATATGCATTTTCAACAAATTTTGAGCTTTTATTTACCAATTAACATTTTTATTAATGTTTTTCCCCTATAATAAACATATGCATTGAAACACTAAACAGTGTAACATGAATAGAAGCAGTTATCATCTGGGAAAATGGATATGATACAGGTATTGACTTTTGTTCCAGTGAACATAGAGATTTATCGACCTGGAAGATACAGTCAATATTTGCCCTGAGAGATAATAAATCTAGATGTTCAACAAAATATAAAGTCAATATTTGTATTAATACTTATATTTTGAATACCTGTCCAAAATCTCTGGACATTTCACTGTGGTTGAATTTGTTGATCCTGGAAAAGTGTTTAATTCTAGGTAGACCTTGAAGCAAAGTTTGAAGCTAAGACTAAAATAAATATCAGTGAAAACTTCAGTAGAAGATTGGCAAAAATTCCACTCTTATTTTTTCCCTTTGTAACAGTGTCATTTTTTTTTTTTTTTGGTTTTTCAAGACAGGGTTTCTCTGTGTAGCTTTGCGCCTTTCCTGGAACTCACTTGGTAGCCCAGGTTGGCCTCGAACTCACAGAGATCCGCCTGGCTCTGCCTCCCGAGTGCTGGGATTAAAGGCGTGCGCCACCTCCGCCCGGCCAGTGTCATTTTTAATGTATAACTTTTAACAATGTGACTCATTAATATGCGTAATTTATTTATTTAACACCAATGCACTAAATTATAATTCATATTTATAATACATCTGCAACTGACAAGGAATTAGAAAATACACAAATAAAATATTGTTTATACCAGATTCTAACTGCTACCTTCTACTGTTTTTAGACTTGTGGAGTATTTCTTTGAAATGCATCAGTGCCTTCTTAAATACAGTGACCGTAATGTTGCTCAGTTGATTTCCTCCTCAGGCATAGTCATTTTATTAGTGAAGCCATATGATTGATGAGAATACGCTCTCGGTTAAGGCATACCATTTGTATATAAATTGCCTATGGATTTAGAGCTAAACTTTCCAGTAAGAACTTGCAGTCATCAAAACTAGGATTATGAACCAATATTCCTCCTTGTCAACTTCCTGTCCCTGGTTATCTACTTTCTAAGTCCTCGGGGCTAATAGATGCAGATTTCCTTGACTTTTCTCTGTCCTTGGTCTACCTTTGGTGTGGGGTGAATATCTCGACTCATTCACCTGACTTTTTTTCCCCTCCATCACTGACATAGACATTTTAATAAGTATTTTTTTCAAAAAAGAGAATTCCAAAACTAGAAACCAGTTTTAGGAAATAGACAGAGTAATACAAACTATCAGGGGTGGAAGAAATATATTGGCTGTTAACAACACAAAGAAATATATAGTTTACAACATTAAAAAATTGCCAATGTGATCAATGACAACTGGCAATGGTAGATTTATTTACATTGTTTAAACTTATATGGCCAGACCTTAGGGGAAGTTTAGTTTAAAAAAATAACTCCAGTGTTTTTTTCCTTCCTGTCCTCCAATAAAAGCTGAAACATAGGGTTGTGTTCTTCAAATTTGTTTTTGCTCATTAATCCAGTCAATCTGGAGTTTGCATGCAAATGAAAACTATATAAGAATTTTTGCTTATTTCAAATGAAATGTATTTGTCCATTTGTCATTTTTACTATCCATCCATGCCACACTCTCTTCTGTATAAGATAGGCCAATAAAAATACAACTGTTTTGTTCTAAAAATAAAAAAAAATGCTGTGACTCCACAGTTGATAAAGAATGAATCATTGTTCTTCTACAACTCTCTTGGGCAATGTACTATGGAAAACAATTATACAGTGGGTGGACAAACTGGTTTGAAAATGCCCAGCTGACGGCTGGAGAAATCATTACATGCATGTGACTGCAATCTTGCAGATAAATGTTTGAAAAATAAAGCTGCCTGTGGTAGTGCACTCCTGTAATTTCCACCATTTGGAAGATGATAGAGGTAGGATGATGGAAGATGATGGAGGTAGGACGATGGAAGATGATAGAGGTGAGATGATAGAAGATGATGGAGGTAGGACAATGGAATATGATGGAGGTTGGATGATGGAAGATGATGGAGGTAGCATGATGGAAGATGATAGAGGTGGGACGATGGAAGGTGATAGAGGTGGGATGATGGAAGGTGATAGAGGTCGGACGATGGGAAGGCACGTCCAACCTTGGCTATATGGTGATTTTAAAGCCAGGCTCGACATGTGAGACCCTGACTCACAAACAAAATACATCAATATGATCAAAATAAAACATCTCGTCCTAGTTTCATTGAGCACAAAGTTATCTGAACGAACAATTTTAACTTCCCAGACAGGACAAATACCAGTGGCACAGTAACTTACTGCAAATAGAAAAAGTTCTTGTACAGGTAAGGTTCAAAATGTAGAATTATCTCTGTCTGTGTCTCTCTCTCTCATTTTCTGCATGTCTTGTTAGCTAATCAAATGATTTCTTTTGTCTAGATCATTTGGCAGTTTACAGCATGCTAAATACTAGAATCCCTAGGAATATATACAATATATTAATAATGTTAATATATCATTTATATTATTAATATATTATAAAATATGTCTCTCTCTATATTCCTAGAGATTATTCTACCATATGTCCATTCATTTCTAGCATAAACTCTACTTACTTCCTTTTATGAGTCATTTTTTTGTGTTATCAATTTATTAGACAGATCCTTAACAACATTTACAAAGGAAAAAAATTACTAGAACAATGAAATGGATAAGCGCACATTGGCAAAATGTAGTGTAGAAAAATGTGGTGGTATTGTGTTCCCCAAAATATTGTGCACTCTAATAAACTTATCTGGGGTCAGAGAACAGAACAGCCACAATATTCAACATAGAAATTAGGCAGTCATAACACATGCCTTTAATCCTAGCATTCCAGAGGCAGAAATCTGTCTGGATCTCTGTGAGTTCAAGGCCACACTGGAAACAGCCAGGCATGATGACTCACGCCTTTAATCCCAGGAAGTGAGCCTTTAATCCCAGGAAGTGATAGCAGAAAGCAGAAAGGTATATAAGGCGTGAGGACCAGGAACTAGAGCTGGTTAAGCTTTTAGCAACCATTCAGCTGAGATCCATTTGGATGAGGACACAGAAGCTTCCAGTTTGAGGAAACAGGATCAGCTGAGGAATTGGCAAGGTGAGGAAGCTGTGGCTTGTCCTGCTTCTCTGATCTTCCAGCATTCACCCTAATACAATACCCAGCTTCAGGTTTGTTTTTATTAATAAGACCTTCTAAGATTCATGCTACAGAAAAAGAAGAAAATGCATGGAGTACATTGGATCATAAAATGGGGGAAAGAACCTGGTCTTAACAGAAAAGGTTATATCAGAACTGACATCTGAAAGACAATTAAAATATAAGCAGGCAGAAGAAGTGAGTGAAGAGAGTATATAATTTTAAGTAATTCATTATTTAAGACCTAGAGGTAGACAGGGATTGTCTAATTAGAGGAACTGAAAGAAGGTAGTGAGAAAAGAATGATGTGTGGTAAGGTTGAAGAATCTGACAGTAAGGAAATTGTCCACCAAAAAATGAAAATGGTTTCCTTATGGGAAGCAATGTTAATATTGGCTGCCAATTTGACAGGATCTAGAATCCCCTAGAAGACAAGCCTCTGGGCATTCCTGTGAGGAGTTATCTAGATTAGGTTAATTGAGGTGAGAGCATCTATTTTAACAGTGGGCAGCACGGGTCTGTGTGTTGGAATCCTGGATTAAATAAAAATGAGAAAGTGAGATGACTACCAGTTTTGCTTCTCTCTGCTTTTCTACTAAGCACCCTGCATGACCTCAAGCTCTCACTGCACACCTTTCCCATTCTCAAGTTGCTTTTATTGAGCATGTAAAGTAACTAATATTTTTGTCTATCACTTTTTTGTTGTTTATTTTAAAATGTCAGCAAGCATTTTCATATGGGAACCTCAGGCAGTCGATGTCTCCTTGGTCTTTGCTGAATGTGGTAAAGAAGGAGGGAAGGAGAAGGACCATGGAGAGGGAAGGGAAGTCATGTGTTGGAAAAACATTTAGGAAATAAGCTGAAGTGACTCAAAAGTTATTGGAGCATAAGATGACAGAGAGTGATAGGCCAGTGGTGAGTTCCCTAGTTTGGGGCCTGAGAAAATGGCACACCAGCTAAGTAAGGACGATGAGCACAGTTTTGTATCTGTGGAGACTGAGACTCCTTTATAACATCCAAAGATGCTGGTGTGACATGGGATGGTGTTTACACACATTTGAGGATGGGATGAATATATGTAGATTAGGGCAAGCAAAAGGAAAAGTTAACTGGGTATGAAAATCAAGGTAAAATCCTGAAAATTTAAACAATTAAAAAATTTAAAATGCTAAGATGAAGAAGAGAAGCTGGTTTGAGAAATCAACTGTGGCTGAGAAAGATGAGGATCTTGGTTTTTTTTTTTTTTTTTTTTTAGATAGGGTTTCTCTGTGTAGTTTTGGTGCCTGTTCTAGATCTTGCTCTGTAGACCAGGCTGGCCTTGAACTCACAGAGATCCACCTGGCTCTGCCTCCCAAGTGCTGGGATTAAAGGCGTGTACCATCGCTGCCCAGCTGATAAGGATCATTTGATTGGTTTGGTTTGATAACATTTATGTCAATGATATCATTAGTGATTTGTTCTGATGACACAATGCAGAGAATAAATTGAAATTAATTGGAGATTTAATAGAATTTGAAAAGTAAAAATAATGAGTATCTCTGATTTTTTTTTATTGACTTCTTTTTGGAACAGCATCTCATGGCCCCTGCTAGCCCAAAGCTTGATATTTAGTTCAAGATGGCTCTCATATTCAGTTATCTCAAGTTCTGGGATCACAGCCATGCTTCACCATACTGGCTTTGTGTACTATCTTTGAGAGAGTCAAGGTTAACTTATTGGAGGGAACAGAGCATGCATGTACTGTAGATACTCACTAATTACTTATTAAGTAAGCAAATGATTAATGTTAGAAAAGGAGCTAGCAATGAATTCTTGCTACTTCATAGGCTTTTAATTTATTATTTCTAAATCACATTATAAGATGGGTGACACCAAACAAGTTTTCTGCATGAGAAAATCAAGTCAGCAAGATGATGAAATCGCTTGGATTTTTCACAACTAGGAATTTTCAGAGTAGGACTATGAATCAAATTTATCTCCAGACCCTTGTGCTCTTCTAGAGAATGTCAACTAATGTGACCACAAAAGTTTTATGACCTGTGTAGTGATATGAAGGCATTTGATTGTTGAGTTTTATAATATGGAACATGCTATTTAAACATATGTAAAAGTTAGTGAACATTTTCCAATTGTCAAATTCATTAACGTGATTTAACATCATGTTACATAATGGTACATAACAACTACCAAGTTTGGATATATTCTTTTTATTTTGGAGCTGAGGATCAAACCCAGGGCCTTGCACTTGCTAGGCAAGTGCTCTACCACTGAGCTAAATCCCCAACCCTGGATATATTCTTAAAATGTTGTGTACTTGTATGTCTTTAAAATGATTAAAACCATCTTTTTTTTCAATGTTAAAAAAAGTCTATTTTTCACAGCTGGAAATCGTCTTAGGAATACATTCCTTGGAAATAATTTTCTCTGACCTAATAAACTAGATGGAGATACATTTTGGATTAGATTCTTAACCATAGCTGAAGAAAGTTCAACTAGAAAGATTTTCATATTTATTATGTACTTCTTTCTTTTTTTTTTTTTTGTTTCTGAGATGGATGTCTCTCTATGTAGCACAGTCTGGACTCAAATTCCATGTCTCTGTGCCTCTTCCTTCCAAGCCCCACAGTTATGGCTTGTGACACTAACACATCTAATCAAAATGCCTTTCAAAAGTTGAATGCCTTAATCTCATCCTGAAAACAAATCAGAGATACTGAGGACACATATTTTTATATGTGTAATCCAGTTATTTTATATGTATTTATAATACAGTAATCCAGGTTATTCTGATGTATTACTGTTGTGGAATATTAGTTGGAGATGTGTTATATTTGTTTATGGTGTAGAATATTTGTTTAATGACACAATGATGTGTTGCATTCTTTTATGTTGCATTTGTTTAACTCTGTAAATCTGTGTTACTTTGCTCTCCTAAAACACTTGATTGGTATACTAACAAGCTGAATGGCCAATAGCTAGGCAGGAGAGGGATAGGCGGGGCTGCCAGGCAGAGTGAATAAATAGAAGGAGAGAGAAGAGCAAAAGAGAAAGGAGGAGCAAGAAGGGGAAAGAGAGAAGGATGCCACCCAGGGGCCAGCCACCCAGCTACCCAACTAGCCACAGAGTAAGAAGGAAGAAAGGAATGTGGAATAGAGAAAGTTAAAAGCTCAGAGGCAAAAGGTAGACAGGATAATTTAAGTTAAGAAAAGCTGGCTAAAAATAAGCCAAACTAAGCCTGGGCATTCATTCAGAAGAAAGAATGAGTCGTTGTGTATTTATTTGGGAGCTGGGTGGAAGGCCCCCAAAGAACAAAGAGGAAAAAAAAACCCTCACATATTACTCAAATAGAGAAAAAATACATTTGATTGTTAATAGATTATTGATTAATAAAATCCCACAGACCTTAATTGTAAGCAAGTTTATTTTAGAGAGACATAATTTAGATCTTGATAAGTATTTTTTGGTTGAAGAGGAGCACCCATAAGCTGGTCATATGTGGGTGAACACATCAGGCAGTGATAGTGAAGAACCAGATGACAGCAATGGCTTCATAAGCCATATTTCCTCTATAGATTGTCTCCACATATTTCTTTTAATCCTATTTGTGTGATGCATTTTCAAGAAGTTTCCAAAGAGGTATTCCATTGACAGAAAAGAGGAAAGGTCCAGCCTCAGCAAACATGGAGGATGCTGTCTACTCTTCTCCTCTTCCTCTTATGTATATCCAACAGGAGTTTAATTGAGAGTAGTACCTCTGGATAGAAATCTCTAGAATATCTCCTGATGTGAAGGATGGTGAATGTTGGCAATGACCTGAAAGTTTATATGTTTGTTTGTTTCACCTTGTAAGACAAAATTAAAAGCAACCTAAGACAGAAGAAATATTTCCAAGACAAAAAATACTTTCAACTTTGGTTTAGAATTCATCTACCACGACAGGAGAACAAGGAACAACGAAAGGCTCTCTACTTTCAGGTGCCACTGGGTGGCAGCACTGTGCACTACAGTGGTGGGCTCAGAACTAGAGGCTACCAAGTTTTGTCCTTTTCAAAGGATGAAACACAGCTGACACTATAGTGCATCAGCTGTTATTAAAATCTACACCATAAATTAATTTTCATGACTCTGCCCTGTGATTTCAGTAGGCTTGAAATGTAAGCCATGGTGAGCTGGACAAAAGATGGCTTATACATAATTCACCTTTAAATAGAATTGGTGACTTTGATTTCCATTATCCTTACCATTAGGTTCTTGATAAGCTCTGTGTGCACCCTTCAAAATGCTGTTGTTCAGTATTCAGATAATTATTTCAGTTCTTGGAGACTGACCAAAATTTTGCTTATTTATTTTCTCATTAGAAGTTGATTGGCATGTATTATAAATAATGAGATAATGAATCTGGCATTTGGGATTGCGTAATTTTGGACAAACCTTTTTCCATATATTTGTAATTAATTTCTCATGCAGATTTCAACTTTCTAGTCCTTTCACTGAAGTTTATAATGGTCCAAAGCACATAAAAATAGCAGCATGGTACTTTTTCCTTAGGATGGTGAAATGTAGAAAGAACAGTTGTGTTCTTCTATAATTACTCTTCAAAAATGAAATCAAGGGCTAGAAGCATGGTTCCATTGGCAGAGAGCTTGTCACTCAGCTATAAGAACCTATATTTAATCTCCAGCACTCATGATTTAAAAAAAAAGGCTGGTCATGCTTATAATGCCAGTGCTAGGGAGGCTGAGGCAGGTGTATCCCTGAATCAGTCAGTTGTAGGTTCAGTAAAATAGCTTGTCCCAGAAAATAAGAAAAGAGAAATTTTGGAAGACTCCCAATATCCACCTCTGACTTCCATGTGCACATGTGCACATATGCAGATGTATCTATATACACACAAGCACACACACAAACATATAAACACATGTGCACATATACAGGCAAGAGAAATGAGGTTAAAAATAATTGATAGTATTAAGAGTAAGCAAACCATTAAAGATCGAAATGTTTAGTTTTATGAGTAAAATTGTAAATGAATTAGAAATTTCAAATTATTGTTCCTTCTTTATTTTTCTCAAAGACAAAAAGAATGTGTGAACAAAAACATCCCGTCTTATACCAATAAAAGACTCTCATGTATCACATAATCTACAGCATAATTTCTTAACCGATCAGTTAAATAATATTCCATTGTAACATTTTCCCTCTAAAAATTTCACTAACTGTATATGTTTATGAATTAGGATTATAAAAATAATAGGACAATTTTTTTTCTTTAGACCATGCTGAAGCCTCAGAAAGTTGACAAATTATGAAATTTCAGTCACATTTAGTATCTGTGGTGTTTGGGATCAGCTACTTTAGTAAATGCTTGAGAGTAGAAAGCATAGCACAGGAGCTCCCAGGCAATGCTGAGGCCTCTCTTGTGCTGCTCCAGTTGTAGCTTCTGGATGTGAAGTTTGCCTTTCCTGGTCACCTGAATTTCTTGGCATCCAGTCTTTTCTCACTATTGTTTTTCTGACTTGAGTGGATGGTGCCACTGTGATTGTTCCACATACCTCAATGAGTGCAGTCAGCCTGAGCATCCTGATGTGTATGATAGTTAAAAAGTAGGCATGTTCTTTATATTTAGTTATATCTGTCAATTAATGTAGCATACATCCCTGAGGTCTTGTCCAAAGTTTCTTGGAGTCAGAATCCAGCTAAATTCTCGGAGGATCTCTTGCCCATCTTTGAAATAAGTTTGAGCCACGTAAACCCCAGGTAAGTCCTTATCATTTTAGTGCATATTTTCCCCAACATCAGTGCCCTAGAAAGCTTCCAACAGTTCATCTTAACCTAGAAGTCTTAGTCTTAGTGTTTGCGTCTTCTATATGTATACAATCCTTTTAGTAAATGAAAATTTCCATTTCCATAAATAGTTTTAAAAATTATGGATGGAGTTCCATTATGGATTCTGGTTGTCTTTGTAGCTACAGTCCAGCTTCTATACATTCATAGGGAAGAATGAACCAGATAGAAATCTCTGAAGGATTTAAAATGAAAAATTAAATGATTTATTTTCACATTCCATTTTCAAGATAAGACTAAATTTCAAAGAACTGATACACAGACCACATCCAAAAGCACAATGAATGTTATAAGTCAGAATTAAAATGTTTAAAGTTATATGTTTAGAAGTTTATGAAAGTATATTGATATAACTCATGGGTCAATGGGCTGAGTGTTTGTCTTCCAAAATTCACATGTCAAAATCCTAACTATCAAGGTGATGGTATTATGAAGTGACTTTTTGGAAAGAGATGAGGTCCTGAGGCCAGATCCACCATAAATGAGACTTGTGACTTTATTAAAAATCACCCCAGAAAGTCTCCTCAGCTCTTCCACTCTGTGAGGACACCACAGAAAATCTCAGTAACATTGTCAGATAATGTTTTTGTCTGGTGAAACATGGATAAGAGTTTTAATTTTAGTTTGTAGATCTTATTGTGTAAAATTTCAACCATTATTTTCATGAAAAATACAATAATCATAATAAGACTAACAGTAGGAGCTCAGATAATACATAGTCTTTTCTAAGGCTAACTGGAATAACTTTTTTGGAAGGAGCATATTTCTCTCAGCAACATTGTCCTTTTGTCAAAAATGTCTAGCCCTTTATATGATCACATTTGCTTTAGGATGATTATTTTATACTTCTGTTAAAAAGATTCCAGTATTTCATAGAGATCATTCCAATTTTTAGATATCCCTTTGACTTCTTTCTTTATCCAGTTTTTAAATCAGGGCTTTGTTTAATTTTCTGTATGTAATTTTTCATGGTTAGCAAAATCCTACAATTACAGTTATATGCCTTGTTAATTATACAAATTTTCTTTGCCTTTGTTGAAGAGAGTCAGATTATCAAGTACCAATAGAAGACCAAGCTATTTCCATGGAGATTGACTGGAAATATGGTTGCATGCATTTTGGTGACAATGATACACAACATACACTATTTTAGTATGAATTCACCATGTTATTTTTATGCATTATTTGAATACTCTCTTCACACTGATAGGATACCTTCCATTACCTCATATTTCATGGGAGATTGTAATTTAAATAATTGATTGCAGCTAAACTTGCTTAATTTGTAAAACTTTTGAAGAAAGTTGTATTTTGTTTTTATTTTATGTAACTGCATGTCTGTATTTCTGTATGTGCATGAGCACGTGGATATTTACAGATTCCAGAAGAGGGTATTTGGTTTTTCTGGAGCTGGAATTTCCAGTGATTTTGAGGGTCAGATTTGGATACCTGTTATCCAAATTCCAATCCTCTTTAGGAACAGCATGATTTCTAACCACAGAGTCATCTATCTGGCCCCTTAGAATTTTCCTCTTAACCATACTTGTTTATGGCAATAGAATTTCCAAAAGCAATTTATCTCAAACATATCCAAACATTGTCTATAATTTAGCAGAATTTCATCTTGCTTTATGAATATATGTTTTGTTTCTTCCTGAATAATACACAAAATTGCATCCATATGCCATAAAACAAAAAAAAAAAGACACTGGACGTATTTTAAGATGTCTATAGAACAAAATGGGAAAGGACATATTAAAAATGAGAGGCATGAGGCTTACAGAAGAAAACGTACTTTATTTTTCTGTTAGGTACAAGAGAACAGTGGCTGCCAAGTTCACAGTATATCAGCAATGAGTCTTTGTAAGCACTGACTGCTGCTGCGTTCCCCAAACGGTCTCTGATTGCCACAATTATCAGCCCTGCTTTATAGAAGAGGAGATGGAAGTATGCTGAACCTAACTCATTTTAACGTGGGAGATGACATAGAAAGCAGTAGAAGACAGGTTTGGCTTGGACGCTTGCTTTGGAGCCCACAAGTCACCATCGCCTCCAGGAAAGAAGTAAGCACTTCCATGTGCAAGAGAAACATAAGAAAAAGGTAAACCAGCCCAGAGCTGCTGAGATGAACGTCCAGACTGATCAGAGTTCTCCATTAGTGTCTTGCTTTTCTTTCCTTTGGTTCCTGAATATGGTCCTTGCATGTACTCTTCTACCTAAAATTTCAACCACAGAGACTTGATTTTTCATAAAATGTCTAGAATGTCCATTTAACCATTAGTAAATCACAATGTAAAATATCATATAGTTCTAGGTTGTAATATGTTGATATATATTTTGAAAAGTTGTGAAAAGCTGGAAAGCATTAATAAAATGTTTGCTGAGAGTGGATGCAACAGAGACATGATAGAACCCTACACGTGGTTAGTAACTATGACAGGTAGGGTTCTCCAATCACCCCCTCCCTGCTACATGTAAAGATCTAACTTTTTTCTAAGAAGGAATGCATAGTCAAATATGTATACAATGGATTCCCTACTGTTCCTATTTTTTCTATCATTGTTTTAATGTCTGAATAAGGGTCATTTACTCAGGCAACTTGTATTTACTGGGCATTCACTGTGTACCAGCCACTGTTCTATTTGCTGGAGAAGCAGGCTAGAAATATCTCAATTTAGAGTGGGGATTTAGACTAACTTTGGTGGTTATCATTTTCTCTATCATTCCTGGCTTAATTCAAGACTTCAGTAGCAACTGGCTCAATTAAGACAATTTTGAGGAAACTTCTAAGCTCCACAGAAACGTTGGGATTTTGTTTTTTGCATGTTGCAATTCCAAGAATACATATGACAAAATACAACAGACTATATTGAAAGATATTAGCAACTTCCTGTTGGATCATTTCAAAATCTAAGTTGCCATAATACTCAGAGAGGAATGCCATTTTAAAAGAAATTGAAAAATGAATGCAGTTGCTTGTCTTCTAAGCATTTCTGAGGGTAAGTTCATATAGGGCCATTTATTCTGTTCTCTCCTACTGTGCACAAGAGTCAGCTCTGAACTCTAAATATAGACAGGCAAAGAAGAAACCTGAGTGGTTGTGGGAGAATGAGCTTTGGGACACAGGGCTGGGGTATCAATAGTGACAGGACATCTAATACCCCACCTCACAGGAATCTTCCACTATGATTTGACCCTAAACTCATGACAAAGTCTCCAAGAGAAGTAAAAATAATGAATATGTGTTCTATTAAAAAAATCACAGAGCCTGAAATCCAAATTCCCAGTTCATCTATCACATAAATTTTAAGATGTTCACATTGTGTCCTTCACAGCATAGGGTGAATCATGCATACTTTACTGAGAAAACTTGCATTCTTTCCACAGGAGTAAAGTGACAATAAAGAACTTTTACAATGAACTAGGAAAGTCTATAAAACAAAAGAAAAATTTCTTAGAATATCATCTTCAATTAGACTAAGTTTTAGGAAGCCTCCAATTTCTCTCTCATAAAAGATTTTTAAAATAATGAAGTTTTATGCCATGGTCTTTTATATTAATTAATCAATTTGGCATGAAAAAATGTTTATTTTGCCTCACTTCTTACAGTCCATCATGAAGAAAAATTAGGACAGGGACTCAGGGCAGGAATTTGGAGACAGAAACTGAAGCAGAGATCATTGATGATTGGCTTGCTCATTCTGCTTGATTTCTTCCTGTTATAGGTCAATACACTTGCTATATTTATTGATGCATAATTTCTTTTTCTTTCTTTTAACAACAAAACATAATAAGATAAAACAAAAACCATCACATTGAAGTTGGATAAGAAAAACCAACAGAAGGAAAAGTACCCCAAGAGAAGACACAAAATCAGAGAACCACTCAGGAGTCCCAGAAAAATATTGAACTGAAAGCTATAATACATATGCACAGGACATGTGAAGACCAGTGTAGGCCCCGTGCATGCTGCTTTAGTGACTGTGAATTCATATGAGCCTTACTCAGTTGATTTAGAGGGCCTTGTTCACCTGCTATCCTCCATTCCTCTGGCTCTTATACTTCTCCTTTTTTCTCTGGGTTTTTTGAACTCTGAAGGGAGGGGTTTGATGGATTATATTTTTTAATCTCTTTTAAGATGAAAAATTTGTCCATTTATTTATTTATTTATTTATTTATTTATTTATTTATTTTTACTTTTTAATGATTAGGTCTTATTATGCAGCCCTGTATGGCCTGGTTCCTCCTTTGTATACCAGCATGGCCTAGAACTCACTGAGTTCCTTTTGCCTCTGAATCCTGAGTGCTGGGATTAAAGGTGAATACCATCTAGGCCTGGTAACTTTCCCTAAGGTTATAGCCTTATACTCACTGATAAGTGTAGTCTTCACCCATTATCAAGAAAACTCTCTGCAACAGAGACAATTATAGAAAAATACAGCCAATCAAAATGGAAAGTTGTGGAACCCAGTCCCAGTGGAACACTTCCACATCTAAGGCTCAGGGATCATTGTAGGAGAATGGTAGAAAGACTGTAAAATACAGAGTACCAGTGAGGTGGTATCCTAGTAACAACAGAATTATATACACATAAAATTTCACCAACATGACTGCTCAGATGTGAACTCAACAAGCATGATGATGAACACTGAAAATGCCAAACTGGACACAGATAAGCTCATGAGGCCTTAACCTGACACAGAGAACTACAGGCAACTAAGTAAAGCTGGGATCAGGAGAGGTGCTCATCCCCAGGGAAGAGCACAATAATTAGTTGTCCTGTGCCAAGTGGTCAGCCCTGAAAATACACATATACTGGTAGTGTATGGGCCAAATAGGTAATATTTAGGAATGCAAATATGTACATACATATATGTAGCCAATAAGAATTAGTAAAAAAATATAGAGGGTGTGAATTTGAAGGAGAGTAGTGAAGGGTATTTGGGAGTATCTGGGTGGGGTGGAAGAAAAGGGAAAAGAGAAATGTAATTAAATTATAGTCTCAAAAACAAAATAAAAAGGGGAAGACTGATTTTGAATTTAGCCTTTTACCATTTTATAGCACACAGATATTAGATTTGTACCTTGTTGTATGGTTCTAATCTTACATGAATTTTAATGAGTTGTTTGAAGTTTATTTTGTCAAAGTTATACAATGTTTAATTTTATAGGCTACAGAGAATTCTTTAAAGATTTTTTTAAAACACTATTTTTTTTGCTTAACCTTTTTGGTGTCCTTATCTGTTTATTTATATTTTCTAGAAATGAATTTTACGTTGAAGCTTATCAGTACTATTCTTTTGATTAAAAAGCTGGGAATGAGGTTAAAGTTCAGCTAAAGCTTGCAGACAGCAAAGAGACGATTCTTTCTCAGAAAAAAATTAAGATTTTTTTCCCCACAAGGTAATACTTGTGCATATCTGAAGACTTCTGTTTGTAATGTTTGTAATTCATTATAAAAGAAGCTAATTGTTATTGAGAAGCATTCAGTATTAAAGAGACTTGACTGTGGTTGTGTGTATCGTGAGTCAGAAAACACAGGAAAAGGTATGAGCACCTTTACACAGATACGAATGTATGCTCTTCCTCTGGTTGGTTGCTGCACCTTTCAGCTTACACACACCTGCTGAAAATGGGCTGGCGGAGGAGAGGGATTGGAGATTTCAAACACTTTCACCTTGATCCCCAAGTTCCATTTATTTGACTATTGATAGATCTGAAGGAAATTTATTCTCCCTGACACCTGCCTGCCCTGCTGGTTCAGGAAACATTTTTTTTTTAAAGCTCTTGAAGATAGAGTTGTTAGTCGAATGTGTTAAGTTGTATATATGGAAATCACCTCATAATGACCAGGGACATGTCCCTAAATCAAGCCCGATTCCAAGAGAACTTGACAGTATTGCAAAGAGCGAAACAAAGGAGGCAGCGCTCTCTACCTTTTCTTGTGGAGAGATTCTCTCTGCTTTACACAGGTTTGGTTTTTTTTTCCACATCTTTTTAGAAGAGCATCCCTCAAGAAACAGAGCGTGGAGAGCATAATTTACTCATTCTGGATGACTCAAACCTATCATAATGAACCCTGGTTAGTGTACTCCACTGTATTAGAAAGATGCCCTTAAGAACCATTAAGGTATGCAGTACTGTTTGCCCTGACTAACTGACTGCTCCCAAGTGATGTAAATGTTCCAGAATGCAGTCACTCCTCAGCACAGTGTATGCTGATTAAAAAACATGTTTTGAAGACTTCAGGGAGATATGTGTTGGGCTAGATCAAAACAGTCAGTTATTTACCTGTCTCTGTTATTTGAAGGTAAGAAATCTTCTAAACTTTTACCTACCTCATAAAGCTCAAGTTAAATGCTGGAAGGGCACACATGACCATTATAAGAAAAATGGACACGCAGGCACATTTATTGTTCATAATTTAAATGGTTGGTGATAGACATTCACCATCCCCACCCCAAATTCTTAATCTTAATTAGAAACCCAATTCTTCTTAGGCACAATATCTGAACAGTATTTGCCACAGAATCATCAGGGAATTCTTGGCTTCATGTTACAAATGCAAAACTCACGGGGAGGCTTAAACATCTGTCATTTGTTATGATGAGAGACATTAATTGAGTCATTCTAATCTTCCTCTTCCTACAGCACTATAAATTTAGATGGATGGTAAATATTAAGGAAAATGAGAGGTAAGTTTGAAGATTCAAGCAGTTACGGTTGGGGGTTATTTTAGGAGGTGTATTCAGTAGCAGTCTGTTTCATAAAACAGAAACATTGTCTATGAAGAGGATGAGTTGCAGAATCTCAGAAGGAGAAGAGAGATGGACAAAGGCAGAGTCCTAGTGAAGTTTATTTCATTTCCTTGACATTAACCTTTGAACAGTGATCACATGTCATTACCTACAACTCATTTTAGAAAACATTGATGTATTGCAATTGAAGGAGTAGGTCGCTTTTGAATATATTGATTTGTTCTTTAAGGAAATTTTATTTTTTTTATCTTTTTATTTTTGAGATAATTACACCTCCCTTCCCTTTACTCCCTCCAACCATTCCCACGCAGCACTCTTTGTTCTCTTTCAAAGTCATGGCTTTCTTTTCATTAATTGTTACTAACTGCATGTATGTACATGCATATACCGATATATTCCTAAATGTAACCTGCTCAGCTTGTATAATGTTCATGTATTTATATTGTCAGGCTGACAATTTAGTATTAGATAGCCAATTAGTGTGATTTTTTCCCTGGGGAATATATTTCTCCTGCTCTCAACAGTCTTTAGTTGCCTGTAGTTCTTTGTGTAGGGTTGAGGACTCATAGGCTTTTCCCCTTTCCA
This sequence comes from Peromyscus melanophrys, assembly GCA_902168415.1. Taxonomy (NCBI): domain Eukaryota; kingdom Metazoa; phylum Chordata; class Mammalia; order Rodentia; family Cricetidae; genus Peromyscus; species Peromyscus melanophrys. The sequence goes on from CABHPR010142365.1 coordinate 23,762, forward strand.
TTTTGGCAAGTCTGTTGGCATAATCCTTTCTGAGGTCTTGTTTAGACAGTTATGCTGATGAGACTTGATGGGCATAGCTTCTGAGTTTACTAGGAGATAAAATCTCAAATCAAACTTCTTGGTCTTCTGGCTTTTAACACTGTTCTGTACTGTCATCTGCAATGTTCCCTGAAATTTAGATTTTGGAATGCTTTGTAGATATATCTCGTTATTCAGTAATAACCCAGGTTTCCAACTAAAGACATTTTACTTGGAATTTCTACATGGGATTTTTATGAAGCCGTAGTATTTGTACGTCTTTACAGAGTATGCTCCAGTAATTAAACATAAGCATACAATGTATAATAATCAAAAAGGAGTAGTAAACATTTTTATCTCTAAAATTTAATTATTTCATGTGTTGAACATTTCACTTTCTAGACATTTGGGAATCTATCAGAGATTGTTTGATCCCACATCTTTTCAACTGTGCCCGAGAAAAGCTAGAGCTAATTTCTCCCTTCCGGTGATTTGGAATCCCTTACTGAACTTCTTTCTACACCCTCCTCCCCAGTCCCTCAACTTTACTGTTCTATTCCACTCTGCTATAAGACGGGTTTGCTAATTTTGGCCCAGCAATATGGGTCAACCCATACAAGAGTCTGACAGCTTGAATATGACCCCAGACTTAACATGTAGGAAAGAGAACTGACTCCATCAAGTTGTATTTCAGCTTCCACACATGTATACACAAAACAAGTACATAGAAGAGTAATTTATAACTTAGTATATATATTTTATTAATTAAAAGACTTTTTAAATTTAAATTTATTTTGATCATATTCTTCCCCTTCCACAAGTCCTTCCAGGTCCTCTCCCCTTCCCCACTCACCCAACTTTAAGTTCTTTCTCAAAAAACAAACAAAAGCCCAATACAAGAACAGCAGCAACAACAACAATAAAATCCCAAAACCAAAAAAACAGATCAAACCCAACACAAAAAGAAAAACAATACCACCAAACTGTGACCAAATAAAAACACACATTAAATGTCCTGTGGAGTCCATTATATGTTGATCAACTATTCCTGAACATGAGGCCCATCCTTGAGTGGTTGATATACCCAGTTGGAAAAAACTGGTTTTCTCTCTCCCAGAAGGTATAAGTGACAGTTCAGTTGTTAGCCTTTAACTGTAGTGGATAGGTTTTTGTTCATTAATTCATGTAAAAAATATGTAACAAAATAAAATATAATAAGATAAAATAAAACAATAACTATCACATTGAAGGTTGGTAAGACAAACCAACATAAGGAAAACAGCCCAAGAGAAGACACAAGAATCAGAGACCTACTCATTTGCATACTCCAGAATCCCATAAAAACATTAAAGTGGAAGCCATTATATAGACACAGAGAACCTGGTGCAGACCTGTAAAGACCATATGCATGCTGCTTCAGTCTCTGTTCCTGTTAGCTTTGATCATGTTGATGTAGAGGGACTTGTTTTCTTGGTGTCCTCCATCCCCTCTGGCTCTTAAACTCTTTCTGCCTTCTCTTCTGTGTGGTTCCTTGAACTCTGAGGGAAGGGATTTGATGAAAATATTCCGTTTAGTGCTGAGTGTTATAAGGTCTCTCACTTTTGATGTAATGTCTGGTTGTGGGTTTGTTTATTTGTTCTCATTTGATACAGGAGGAAGCTTCTATGATGATGACTGGGTACAGCACTAATGTATGAGTATAACAGAATACCATTAGGAGTCAGTTTATCGATACATCTTTTTTTATGTTTTCAGACCAGTGTTATTTGATTTTATTTTAGATACCTACGCAATCTATTCTCATGTTCTTGGTCACTCAAGCAGTGTCATGTGTGGCTTCCATCTCTTGGAGTGGATCTTAAGTCAAATCCATCACTGGTTGGGAGGGACTAGAAGGAACAGATAGGTCTCATTAGAAAAGGGAAATAGAATACATATTTATGGACGGATGTAGGGGCTGGAATGCAAGAATAAAGTGAGGAGAGGGAGGAGAGAGGCAATTGTAGGAGGGACTATGGAGGAAGACAATTAAAATTAAGGAGCATTTGAGATGTAGATGGAAACCTAATACAGTAGAAACTTCCCAAAATATATACCTATATGAAGGGAATCTAAATGAGATCACTAAATATTGGAGGAGACACAGTCCCACCTGACCATCTCTTGCCACCAAACAAAGCTTCTAATACTACATCTAATTGATTTGTTGGCAAAGGGACAACATGGGAATCTCTAAACAACACAGACTATTGCCAAGGCAATAGATTTCTCTCCACAAACTGACAGCAAGGCCCTATTGTTGAACTGAAGATGGAGATGTTGAGCTGGTGCCTACATAGAGGCTTCACCCCCATGTTCCAGTGTCTTTGATACAAGAAGGGACTCGGCATACTCTCAAAAAAGAAATGTAAACACCAAGCCAGCCCCAAGCCTTTTGTCTACAATGAAGTACTGCCGGAAAGATATGCTAAGGCAATGGTGGCACAAAGCTTGTGGGAGTAACCAACCAAAAAAGTAATGTAAAAAAGTTGGAAATGTATGAGTTTCCACAAAGAAGTAAAAACACGTGGTATTTATCATTCTTTGTCGGATTCCACTTAATTTAATGACCTCTCACCCTATTTGTATTGTTGCAAATGTTAGGATTTCTTTCATTTTTTGTCAATAATAATCATAAATTCACATGAATAGTTTTATATTTTCTTATCCATAGATGTGCACCAGAATTTACTCCATTTTCTATCTCTTATGAATAGTACTGCAATAATATTTAGTATGTTTCTTTTTAGTATAATGACTTCTTATAGTGGAATTGCTAGATCATTGCTAATTCTCTGTCGTTGAGGATTTTTCATATTGTTTTTACATCGTGTTTGTGGTGGCTTATATTCCTACCCACTTCCTAAGAGCGCTCACTCTCCATACCATGGTCTGCATTCATTGATCTTGTCTTTTGGGTGGTATCTTCTGGGGTGAAATATCTCATTTTGGTTTCAACATTCATTTCCCTGATGATTAATGAGAATGTATATAGCTTTAATTTTCTTGTTGGTCATTTGTGTGTTTCCATCTCAGAAATGTCTGCCTAATTCTTTAGCCTGTTTTAAATTGGATTATTCACTTCTTTGGTGTTCAGCGGTGTCTTAGTCACTGTTCTATTACAGTGAACAGACTCCATGACCATGGGAACTTTTATAAAAGAAACCATTTAACTGAGGACTTGCTTACAGTTTTAGAGGGTTACTCACGAACATATGAGCCTATGAGGACCATTTTTATCCAAGCCACCACAAGCATCTTTAATTCATTATAATTTTTGGACATTATTCTTTATGATAAATAATTTGCTTTTGTCGCCTGTACCTTTGGTGACCTGACTAGGAACAGACTCATTATACATAGCAGTGTCTTGAAGGGGTTGTCTTATGTCCCTTTGTAGTAATTTTATAGGTTCCCATTTTACATCAGGCCTTTGAAGAACTTTGAGGTTATTTTTGGACAGAGAAAGGAAGAGCTCTGTTTTCCCAGTTTTAAGATATTTTCTTTTTTTATACAGTGTGTTTTTGGCCAAACATCAATTGACTGTATGAGTGTGGGTTAATTTCTGATTTCTGCTTGCTGTCCCATTGATCTGTCTGTTTTTATGTCAGTACCATGTTGCTTTGGCAACTAGAACTTTGTGGCATATTTTGAAAAAAATAAATTGTGATGTCTCTGGCTTTGTCTCTATTTGTTATACATCCATTCATTTATTTAGTTGTTTACTAATTAGTTCATGTATTCCTCAGAATCACCTTGGACATGAAGAATGTGTTTCTGTTATTATGTGATTGGAATTTTGAGGTTAAATTTCAGTGTGTGGTTACCCTCTGTAGTTCTTCTTTCACAAACATACATTATTTAAGTGGTCAGTCCTCTATGTTCTAATTGAGTACCTTCATAAGCCTTTCCCATTACTCTTTTTTCTAATGGCTATTTTACTGGTTAGAAATGGATATTATGGAGGGAGGAGAAACTGTGGTCAGTATGTAAAATAAATGGAAAATTACTATTTAAATAAAAAAATAAAATATAGTGAAGTTTCATGTAAAAATAGATATTATAATATCAGATACTTCATGAACTTCAACTATGCCAAGAAGAAATAGTTTTATCCACTAATATCATCATAAAATATCTTGGAAATAACATCAGTGAGAACAGATGACTGAGAACTCAGTTCAACAAGATTTTATATTTGTGTGATAATTTATAATTGTAAAGCTGGATTTCTAATGTGTATATTTTTATATTTATATAATTCTGTGGTTTTGGAAAGAATAATTATTTTCCCATTTCACTGGAGAATGTAAAGCCCAAGGTATCATGTTTTATTATTGGTGACACAAACATTACATTATGCATGTATGACTGTTATTTAGTTCTTGGTTTTGGAAAAGTAATGTTTTTACTAAGGCATTTAAATCTGTGCCTAGAGTGCACTATTATTCTTAAAGTCACCCTCATGACTCTGTTACTATAAAGCTTTAAATACGAAGAGAACAGTCCAATACAATATACTCAATGTGTACAAAAGAAGAAAGGGAAGATTTTTATCTGGTATTAAAAACACAAATGAGTTTCACTACTCTAAGTTGCTAATTAGTTGGAAAATTTAGATCATTTTTATTGACTCATATAGTAACAGAAATAAAATCATTACTCTTGTCTTTCATGGATTACCTCTGTGTTTATTTACTATTTATACTTGTTTTTTTTTCAGTCTTTTTCTGCTAACTACTTATTAACAATGGCTATAACCTGTTGGTCCAATATTATTAAATACAAATGTCTATCTAGTACTCATTTACATTCTATATTCATAATATAACTTCTTCAAAGAATATAATCAAACATCTCGTACTTTTGGTGCAATTAGATATCCCTCAACTTGAATAATGATCAAAAACAAATCCAAATACACACTGTCTACACAAAAACACTGGCAGAAATAAATAACAACAAAAATCCAAAATGGTATAATGAGGTTGAAAGTAATAAGAAGTCACATCTGGCACAAGAGGCTATGTGTGCTGTTGCCAACCTGTGAACCCAGCAGGTGAACTGTGGCCTGCAGGCTGGCTTTGGCTGTAGAACAAGATCATGTGTCAAAACTCAAAAAATCAAACCAAACCCAAACAAAACAGAAAAATCTACCAAATAGAAGAGGCAAAAATAAAAGAATACAAACAGAAAACAGGGCAAAGTTTGTCTTTATAATAAATGTCTTAGTAATATTAAACTTTCAAGGAACAGACATTTTCATACTTTGCATATTGATCTTAGAGTTGAATTGCCAAACTGTGGCCCATGTGTTGGCTCTTTCTTCTAGTAAACAAAAGGTAGATGGAGTTCAGGGATATATATATATATATATATATATATATATATATATATATATATATA
>CABHPR010142365.1:29234-40345 GCA_902168415.1 Peromyscus melanophrys
ATATATATATATATATATATATATATATATATATATATATATATATATATAGTCTGCCTTAGCTCTCTTGTTGGATGGTTTCTGAGTTGTTAGAAAGAGATAAAGATCACATATACTATAAGTTAAAATGCTTACTTGAGCAGTAGGCGGTCCTACTGTTCTTTAAGAGGACCTGAGTTATTTTGTCATCCACACTAACAGCATCTACAGTAATCACGACTGAAATAAAGACTGAAGGGCCAAGCTGGTGAGGATCCATAGAAAGTCAAGTGAGAAATGTGGTAAAGTACAAAAGTCTAATTAAGTTATACAACAGAAGCAATTAAAATGCACAAAATGTATTAATGTATGAATTAGAATTATGTCAGAAAATAAATACACTAAAATTATACGTGTATAATATTGACTTTAGGAAAGGAATTTATAAAATGTGGCAGAAGCAGAAGACAGAGGCTCTGGGAGGTCTGAGGATGGAGGTGACAGTGAGAGTGGCGAGGATCCCCTGGCATTTGCACGGGCAGAGGCAAAGTTCAGGAAGTCAAGGAGTGTGTGGCTGTCTATGAGGTGGAACATCCAGGGGCAACTTGGGAGAAGAATGGCATCTGTTGCTTGCACAGAAGCCCTCACGTGTTCCAAAACAGTCAACCCTGGACCAATGGCTGTGCCTTTTGTTGGGTTCTTCCCCTGTGGCTTTGTGGCTGTTGATTAGTCCTAGGTTAATGGGCAGTTGAAATGATTAGAGGAAAGCATCAAGACAGACTGTGCCTCTCAAGGAGATTCTCACCCACACTGTCTAACATGTTCATTAGGTAAATAATGGTCACTTTATCCACATTTCTGTAGCTCATGCATTTCCTGTATTTGCCAGTTTAGTAACATGAAGAGATGTGCCATGTGTATTTCCAGCCTTATTTGGGAACAATCATCTAGTCTGACAACAAACAGTCCAACATAGTCATCAACACAATGGAATATGTAAGAAAAGAGTTCTTCTGGGAAGGAAAAATACTGGTCCTGATGAATTTGCTGCCTATTCATATTAAATATTTTAAAAGATCTGGGAGCAATGTCACAAAAACTAAAAACAAAACAAAACAAAACAACAACAACAAAAAACCCAAAGGACATGTCTCAATTCATTTTATGAGACACAATTCTGATACCCATACCGAACATAAACATAGGAAAAACAAGTGAAAAAAAAACAGAAACAAATAAATAGTCCATTACTATACTATTACTATACATACTAGGAACACAGGCACAAAAATATTTAGTCTATCAGTCGGTTGAATTCAGTACCATTTACAAAGAATAACATTTCAGGTCCATGAAAGGTTTATCCTAGAAGAATAAAGCTGTTCTAGCTTCCCACTTATAAATATAGTGGTACAGTTTACCATATTAACAAAGCGAAGAAGAAAATTAATTAATTAATTTTACTTGTGTGTGTGCACGTTTGTGTACACACATGGACACATGTGAATGCAGGTTCCCTTAGAGGACAGACAGCATTGTATCTCCTGGTGTTGGAGTAACAGGTGGTTGTGAATAGCTTGATGTAGGTGCTGGGAACTGAACTTGGATCCTCTGCAAGAGCAGTACACACTCGGAATTGCTGAGCCATCTCTCCAGCCCCGAAAGAAAATTCATGCAATCAACTCGAATGCAGAAAGACATTTATCAGATTTGACCCACTGTGTAAGCAAAACAGAACAAATACCAGACAAGTATGAATATGGAGAGTTTCTCAACCCTGTGAAGAACATTTATACAAGTTCCTCACTGACTCCTCACCACCGTTTATGTAACACCACACTGAGGCCATCCTCAGGGAAAAGAGAGGAAGAAATAAGTTGCACAAATAGAGATCAGGATGGGAAGGCAAGACTGTCTGTGTATTTCATTGTATGCTACAGAAATACTAAGAAACATATATAATTATCAGGACTAATATTTTGATAAGGTTCTACACTGTAAAATCACCATGAAATCAATCCAATTGCCCTATATTTATTATTACCCTTTGAAGATCAAATAAAATGCTATTTATAAAAGTGGTAGAAATGTTCTGATTTTAATGGCATGCAATATTTGAATGAGTTGTACATTGTAAACTTAAAATCACTGATGAGAGGATGAGAGGAACTTAATATGACTTGAAATATTGGAGAAATACACCACTTTAATAAATTAGAAGAGTCAATATTGTTCAGTAGTCCCAGTTTCAAATAATGTATAGAAGCAAAGCAACTCCACTCACACTTTCAGGGAGCTTTCTGTACAAATGGCCAAGATGAAAATAACGTATATAGAATTGAAAAAGACCACGGATAACCAAACCACTTTTAAGAAACATGTAATATGAGAGAAAAAAGTCACTTGCTCATGTCATCAAAAGGACAGACAAATAGTTTGTGGAAATTGCCATTGAATAAATATAAATTCTCAACATCTAATCAATTAGTTCTTCTATCTGTTCTTATGAGGTGTGATATGTGGAGGGAGAGGCGACACACACCATCCTGCACATGTGAAAGTCAGAGAGAAAACATCAGGAGTCTGCTCCTTCCTCTATCTTGTTGAAACAGTGTCTTGGGGACCAAGCACTCCTCCTGAGGCCAAGATGAAGCCCCAAATGCCTATGCTCATCTCACCCTAGATTGAGATACTAAATTTGATCTGGAGTAGAGCATGAACACAGGATGCTGAGAAGCCAGCTGAGATGGTGGGCTAAAGAACTTGTTGGCAGTGTGCATCCTGGAATGTTAAGGGAAGCTGTCTTAGCTCCCAGAATTCTGTGCTGCAACACATTGCTCCAACGACATCCAGAATACTTGGCAGGGAAAATATCAGTCAGTAGCAGTGGTTCTCAACCTTTCCAATGCTGAGACCCTTTAAAAAATTCCTCATGTTTTGGTGATTCCCCAACAATAAAATTGTTTTCGTTGCTGCTTCATAACTGTAATTTTGCTACTGTTACAAATCATAATGTAAATACCTGATATGCCGGATATCTGATATGCGACCCCTGTGAAAGAGGTCGAGATCTACAGGTTGAGAACTGCTGGTTTATAGGAAGGTGTGATGGGGTCACTGCCAGTGGGTGCTGCAAAAATTGTGTGCCCATTGAGAGTTTTAGGAGAGGCCCATACACCTGCTAGGTATGACCTGTCCTTCCATAATACCTTCTAATGATAAGGTTTGCATCACGATAGGTAGCAAAGAATAAAGTACAGGGCCAGCGATAGTTTTGCAGACCTATAAATGACATATTTGACACTGAGCAGAATTAAATGGACAACTGCCACAGCAGCCATGTAGTGCATGCATAGATATTTATCTAAGAGTAGCAAAAAGAAGGCTCTAAAAGATGATTTATAGAAATAATGTTTCTTTCAGTAACTTAATGTTTAATGATCCCAAACCAGAGATGCCATATTATAAGAAACTACATAGAAATTAAAGAAAACAAAATTCTGATAATAATATGCATAAATCCCAAAATACTATGTTTGAGCCACATTTTCCAGATCTCGTGTGTGTGTGTGTGTGTGTGTGTGTGTGTGTGTGTACTGGAGATCTGATGTGGTGGTATTTGTGATACTTGATACACTTTTAAAGTGTGAAAGAAGCAGAATTTATCTACAGTGAACATGAGTAAAATGAATTAGTTATTTACTGAGAGAGGAAAGGCTGTAGAAAGGACAGGATTTGGGGCAAAGTTGAGAAAAATACCTAAAGATGTGACATCTGCGTAAGAGGATATCCTGAGTGAGAGCCAGGAAGGAGATGAAGGAAGAACTTAGTGATCAATTTGGCAACATATCTGAGTTACTTTAGGAAAATACATTTGTTTGAATTTGATGGGATCAGAAATGGTAGTAATAGATTTTGAGAAGTCTTACTTTTTCTTACTTTAGCAGCTCTTTCTGAAGAAAGAATGTATGTGGGTGTAAAACATGTACATGACTATTTTTGCCCATCAAAAATTGATTAAAAACAATGTAGCCCTGATGACAAAGTAACTTTAACAAGTATTTTATTATTTAATGAAAACATTCAGATCTTTCCAAGGGCAGAGTTCAGTCACATAGCATCTTGATAGCTGGTGAACATCATAGATCATTGTTACTGATGAGACTTTCCTCTGAATTTCCTCATGGATATGGTGAGGTACTTCTCTTACTTTGCACATTTGGAATCTACTTGCCTCATCCAGAGCCTTAAACAGAGATCTTCTCCCTGAGCAGGTTTCTTGTTTAATGATCTGTAAGTGAAGCTGTTATTGCTTCCTTGCCTCCCATTTATGAGCATCATTATTTCTCACAGTGGGTTGTCTTTGTCAGACAATAAAGGTAGAAAAAGTTTTTCAGCTTGTCAGGGATTTATTGATATAAATGAGGGAGAGGTTGGGTCAAAATTAATGACAATGGTTTTCCATGTAGGATACAAGGAACAATTTTAAAAAATGATGGCTCTTTTAAAGATATATGGGGTTTCCTCATAACAGTGTCTTTGTCCTGTTGCTGAACTCTGGATTTGAAGGGCAGACACTCATTTACTATGCTTTTATGCCATGTCTAAGAAAAGCAATAAAAATTGGTTGCATAAATAAGAAAAGATTACTTACGGTGAAATTCAGCATTTAAAGGGTGCTATAGGCACTAGTCTGTGATTATCAAAACACATTATTTGAATTTAAGGAATCTTTTGTTCATTATCAAAATCAGCCAGGACAGAAGGCACAGACGAGATGAAATGAATGATTCTCAGAAACCAATCAGGTTGGCGTTGTTGGTGGTAATTGTAGTAAATACACAATTTGAAGTATTATTGCTCCCTTGTCTCTCATCAGTAAAGAGGAAGGAAATTGAAATCGCACAAAGCATAAGTTTATTTGATATCTCACATTTTTAAAAGCCCCTTTGGAGTAATTTTGGTAATGATAACCAAGTTTCTCTAATTGGAGAACAATCACCACTTATACAGATAATTAGTCTGAGAAATATTGTTGATATTTGAGTTGTAGCCAGAAATATTGTCTGGAAAAGCCACATGTCTGCTCTCTGAGAATATCTGTCCTCACTGGCATCTTCAATGAGTCCATGACCTACATTCATATTTTTCAGTGTTACTCATATGATCAAGTTCCTCATTGTTTACTTTAGAGCCCAAGCTTTCTGTTTTTGTAGATAAACTTTCTGATCTAGTTTCTAATGACTTGACAGTTTTCAGAATGAGAAAAAGGGAGAATGAAATTAGAGTCAATGCATTATTGGTGGAAATGTCACTTTAGAAAAATAGAGTTGGATTGAAACCAAGGGTAGATTAAGTAATGGGAAGAGAAAGTAGGTTTAAGTGGGAAAGCAGTTACAGTGACTCTCCATCAGCTCTGACTTCTCTCAGAGGTCCCAGGAACTGACTGCACTCAGAATGTTGAGCACTGGTACCACCACTAAGGATTCTGGCACTCTGAAGGAGCTAAGGCAATAAAGTCAACACTCATTTCTTGCTCCTGACATTGCTTTGCATTACTTAGCATTCACTCCGAATTTTCTTAACAGTCCTAGCAAACATGGTCATGAAACTTGTAGGGTATTGGAGAGCCCTGCTTAGATGACTCACATAAAATCTCCGCGGGCTCGAAGTGCCCTCCCTGTGTGCTGCATGGTTAGGGAGCCCAGTGTCCAAAAGAATTACATTTTAATAAAGGTGAACACCGTGGGTTTTGTTTTTTCTTTCTTCTTCTTTTTTTTTTTGAACTTTTGCTCAACCAATGCAATTAATCAGTTATATATTAAAATATATTGGGTGTCCAATTCTTTTATAAAATTAACTAAAGCATTTTAGAAGCAAATCTGCTGCTAAATTTAATAAATTAGTATCCAAGTTTTCCTTAGGAAGCATATAAATCAAGGGATCAGTTTCCTAAGTTTTATGCACTGAAATTGTGTATGGGCAAAAGTCCTATGAAACAGGTCACACACCACACATATTAGGAGTAAGTTGACTTTCATTAGCTTCCAGGGGTCTCTGGCATACGCTTGGAAATCTCATTTCCTTATTGAGATTGTTTATCAATGCCAAGAATACCAAGCATTTGTTCTTGCCAACAAGACAGCAAGGAAGGAGAAGCAGTGCTTGATTTTTCTGTGTTTTGTAGAAAAAGAAGCTCTGAGTTCTGGCCTAGGTTAGTTTTCCCAAATGAAATCACATATCAATGCTTTTCTTTCAGGCCAGGAAGCTGTATTGATTAATGAAACGCTTCAAGAATTTTTGGAAAATTGAATGTCCAGAGAGTTTTAATCTTAAATGTCAGTGGAGGCCCTATTTCCAGCTCTTCTCTAGTTCCCCAAAGCCTATTCCTCCTTCCACAAGCAGTGCTTGTCTCTGCTTAGAATCAGTCTCTCCCCTGCTGATGAAGACCAGTGGGTGGGCTACACTAATGGAGGAACTGGGTTTGGCTTTTAATCTGTTGCATTTCTTACGGAAGTTTTGCTTTAGGTGCTCTGTGATTTCCTTCCTTCTCTTAGTTTTGGTGGATGAATATAGATTTCCCTTCTGCAACAGATTATCATGTAAAAGCATATTGGTGAAAGCATATTGACATGAAGAAAGATCTTTGGGGAGGAGAGGATAGTAAAACCTGCATGACGGGAAGGGGAAAGAGGGCAATAACAGGGAAGGGTGTTTAAGTGGTAAAGATGGGAGGGTAGGACAGAGGGGAGGATTACGTGTAACTGACAGGACAGATGTTTGAAAACACGACATGGGAAGCCTTCTATTTATAAGCTTCAAATAATATATGAATAAGTTTAATAGGAATTACCATACATGGGGACTTGTATTTATCTTAGATACCATAGTTTATCAAATTAAAAGCCCTGTACCAAGTGTGCCATATCTCCTCAAGATTAAGCTAGCCATTCAAGCAAACAAGTTTTTGGTCAGAGGAGTTCTGGAATATCCCCCAAACAATACAGGATGTTACCATTGCTTCTGATTGCCTACCAGAACTTGATGGGTAAAATCCTAATGAGGAAGACACCACACACTTTGGCCACTGAGTAGGAATCCTCCTCCTCTCTGCTGACTAGCTCTCACAGAGATGGAAGGAGCTGCACAGAGTCCTAGCGGGAGGAAGTCATCAACAGTCTTACCCAGCCATGAATGCTGAGTACTGAAATAAAAATCACCATGGATTTTTTATTCAGTAAGCTCATGGATACTACAGAGGCACAAACGTTACGGGAGTAAACAGTTGCTTTCTGATTGGGTTTAAGGCCTGTTCCATAGAAGGAAACATGTGCCTGGTGCTGAAAAACTGGGCAGGAACCTGTGGCTGGGGAATTCACAGGCTCCAGGGGTGAACATACTATTGTAATTTTGCTACATGGAGACACGGTATTGAACTGCTCTCTAAAATTTTTTTTTTTATTTTATTTTTATATACAATTCAGCTTTACCTATCAGCCATAGATTCCCCCTGTTCTCCCTCCTCCCGTCCCGCCCGCCTCCCCCCCCACCCACATCCCCCCGTCCCCCCCCCCCCCCCCCCCACCCATTTCCATCTCCTCCAGGGCAAAGATTCCACCGAGGGTTGAGATCAACCTGGTGGACTCAGCCCAGGCAGGTCTAGTCCCCTCCTCCCAGGCTGGGCCAAGGGTCTCTACTAAGCCTCAGGTTTCAAACAGCCAATTCATGCACTGAGCACAGGACCCGGTCCAACTGCCTGGATGCCTCCCAAACAGATCAAGCCAATCAACTGTCTCACCCATTCCGAGGGCCTGATCCAGTTGGGGGCCCCTCAGCCATTGGTTCACAGTTCATGTGCTTCCATTCGTTTGGCCACTTGTCTCTGTATTCCATCCATCCCTGGTCCCAACAACTCTTGCTCACACAAACCCTCCTCCTTCTCGCCAATTGGACTCCCGGAGCTCCACCTGGGGCGTCCAGACTGTTCATGTAGATCTCATCCATTTCTCCGTCATTGGGCAATCCCCATGTCTTTCTTGGGGTCCTGTTTTCCAGGTAGCCTCCCTGGTGTTGTGAGTGGCCGTCCAGTCATCCTTGTTCCACAACTAGTATTCTCCTATGAGTGGGTACATACCATGTTTGTCTTTCTGAGTCTGGGTTACCTCGCTCAGGAGGATTTTTTCTAGATCCCTCCATTTGCCTGCAAACCTCATGATGTCATTGTTTTTCTCTGCTGAGTAGTATTCCATTGTATATATGTACCACAGTTTATTTATCCATTCTTCAGTGGAGCTCTCAGACTTCATCAGAGAACTTTGTCGACAGTGCAGAGACTAGGTGACTTTGGAATGCTCAGTCACAATGAGACGTTTCTATGATATCCCTCCCCAGGCCTCAGGAAAAGGAGCAGAGAGATCATTTGAGCCCCACACAGGGGAGGGGCAGAGCAAAACTGTGTCTTCTAGATGTGACCGGACTAATGAGCACACAGAACTCAAGGCAGCCGTGGTTGTGTGTACAAGACCTGCGCAATATCAAGCCAGTCAGGATTCTAGCATGGAGGAGGGAAAGTTAATTTTCTCTGAGGAAGTGGCTTCCTGTGTAGTTGACTACACTCCAGTGGATGGTCCCATACTGGAAGTATATGGGCAGCACAAATTGGAATTTATAGGTTATTAAATAAAAAAGGAGACACGAACTTAGGTGCGTCAGTGAGGTTGACTGGATCTGAGAGGAGTCAAGAGGAGGAGCTGGAGGTGAGTATGATCAAAATACATTGTGTGAAATTTTTAAAGACTTTAGAAATATTTTAAAGTACATATTATATTTTAAATAAAAATCACTTTGTTGTAATGAACTAACAAAGAAAAACATTGCACAGCTAAGATGAGGTAGTCACTCACATTCCTGTGCAGTCCCAAACCCTATACATATACCACAGTTGACTTCTACACAGCTTAGAGTGGCCATTCGGAAGCCATGGAGTTTTGCTTATGGTTTTACTCTCTCAGTTTTCAGTTACATTGTACTTACCTACCACAAAAAGGAAATAAATCATGAGAAAGTTGCAACTAGGGGAACAACTAACTTTTGTAACTCATGTTTCCTTTTGCCTGCATTCTGTCCTTTCTTATAACCTGATATTATCCTAATAGAATCTTAAGTTACATTACCCAATCTCAAAGAAAGAAAACACTGCATGAGTCTCCCTCATATCAGGGTTCTCATCTCTGGAGAAAAAATATTCTCCCTCTCTCAGCAGCCATTGACTGCCTGTAGCTTTTCATCTAGGGATAGAGGCTTGTGAAAAAATTTCTCATCCATGTTGACATGTCATTTGATCTTGTGCAGGTCTTATGTGAAGAACCATGTTGTTGAGACTTCATAGGCACAGTATCCCTGACATGCCTAAAAGACACTATCTCTGCATCTTATAATATTTTCTCCACTTCTTCCATGATTGTAGCTGATGTATTTCTGTGTCCACCCAGCTCCTGCAGCTGCTCAGACCCAAGTAAACACACAGAGACTTATATTACTTATAAATTGTATGGCTGTGGCAGGCTTCTTGCTATCTAGTTCTTATATCTTAAATTAACCCATTTCTATTAATATATAAGTTGCCATATGGCTTGTGGCTTACCAGTACTTTACATCTTGCTTCTCATGGCAGCAGCTGGCAGTGTCTCCTAACTCAGCCTTCCACTTCACAGAATTCTCCTCTCTGCTTATCCTGCCTATACTATACTTCTTGCCTGGCTACTGGCCAATCAGCAATTTAATTATCAATCAATCAGAGCAACACATTCACAGCATACAGAAAGACATCTCCAGTACATGATTTACCTTGAGCCTTAGCTATAAGAGTTGTTTGTGGATGTTCCAGTTGGGGCTAATAATCTCATGGTCACTATTTATGCATTTTACATTTATGGATTCTTATAATAGGCTTTATCTGTTGCATAACAAAAGTTCTTAATGATGGGTGAGAACCACATTTATCTAAGAGTATGAGAAAAATATTTAGAATAATTGGGGGCTATAATAACTTAGGAAAATGGAAATATTAGGTTCTGTTTTAGGGTTTATGGCTTCTTGAGCCACAATTATTGTTCAGGTTTACACTACCAGGCATGAGTTCTTTCTCACTCATTAGATATTAGAGTGGATATTAAGTTTATTTAGAGAACGGTTACCCTGAAGATAAAAGCACCACTATTGCACTTCCTGGGCACGTCATTGTGGTTTAACTTGATAGGACTCTTAATAACTTTTCTCCATTGCCAGCTTGAATAACATCTTATGGTATTAATTGATAGCCAGTCCTCATGGAGGAAGCATCCTTGTCAGTAACAGGCAAATTCCTTCAAGACCTGTGATCGAAGTTTGTGGTTTCTAACTTTCAAGTTGTATGAGGAAAACAAGGAAAATGGCAATAGCCTATGTTGTCTTTGAGTGTCTTGGACCCCTCTGACCTATGTGAAGGGAGATGTTTATTGTTTTGGGGTATATGCCAAGAAGAGGCATAGTTGGGTCATGTGGTAAATCTACATTTTACTTTTTGAAGATTCTCTACACTGACTTCTATAGGGGATTAAATTGTTTGAGGACTCAGGAACAGTAAATGAGGGTTTTCCTTTCCACTTATCTTCACCAGAATTTGTCAGTTATTATTTTTATCCTAGCAAGTTTGATTTGGTTAACACGAATTTTTGTAGTAGCTTTAATTTGCATTTCCCTGATTGCTGAGGATGTTGAATACCCTTTAAGACATTTCTTAATCACTTTTATTTCTTCTTTCAAGAACTCTGTTCAGATCCCGTGCCCCCTTTTGTGCATTTACTTTATTGATTTGTTATTTGTTTTTTAGTTATTTATATATTCTTGATTTTAATGCTCTAACAGACATATATCTGGCAAAGATGCTCTTCCGCTCTGTGGGCTTTCTACTCACTCAATTGATTATTTCCTTTGATGTACAGAAGCTTTTTAGATTCATGAAGTCCCAGTTGTTAAGGTTAGCCTTAATTCTTGAGCAAATGGAATCCTTTTCAGAAAGTTCTTTCCTGCATCTTTATCTGGTAGATGCTGTCTATGTTTTCATGAAGAAGTTGCAGGTTTTTCATTGAGGT
>CABHPR010142366.1:0-27203 GCA_902168415.1 Peromyscus melanophrys
TGTGTGTGTGTGTGTGTGTGTGTAATGAAAATTAAAAACAATAGGATTATAAAAAGAAAGTAAACAAACAAACAAAATGCCCTGAAAAGAAATTATGAGTGAAGGAACCTCAAATGATGCCCTTGAGTTTATTTTCTGTTAACCATCTAATGCTTGGTATATAGCCTACCCTTAAGAGTAGTTTGATTATCCAGTGAAACTCTCTTGGAGGAAACTGAATTTTTCCTTGAAAGCAGTTATCAATTAGAGATTGTTCCTGGGTTAGGTGTCGGGGCATGTCTCAATTATCATTTCAGCTCTAGTAACCCATCTGGTGAGACCCATGTTGGCCCCATGCATACTTCCTCAGTTTCTATGAAATCATATGTGCATAAATCATGTTGAATTGGAGGTTCTTCTTTACTTGCTGACTTCCATCAACTCTGGCTCTTATACTGTTTCTGCTTTCTCTAGCACAGGGCTCCCTGAGCCTAGAGAGGAAGCATTTGATGGAGACATCCCATTAAGGCAGACTGATCCAAGATCTCTCACTCTCTGCATAATTTTTGGCTGTGGGTCTCTGTATTTTTTCCCATCTGCTGCAGGAGGAAGTTTCTCTGATGATGGCTGAGCAAGACACTGATCTATGAGTATAGGGCATTGTCATTAGGCATCATTTTATTGCTAAATTTTTTAAATTTAATTTCTTTTTTTAGAACAGTAGTATTTTATTTTATCCTAGATCTCGGGACTATCTAGTCTCAGGTTCTTGATCATCCATCAGTGGTGGGTATGAATTCCATCTTGCAGCATGGACATTAAATCATATCAGACATTGTTTGATTACTCCCATAAACTATGTGTCATCATTGCACTAGCATGCAGTGAGGATACCATTGTAGATCATAATGTTCATGGGGGGGATTGGTGTTTACATTTTTGCTTTGGTAGCATGGAAAGTACCTCCTTGTAACAAATAAACTAGAATATAAGAGTTAAGACACTCTGAGGAAATCTGATTCACCTCTTCATGTTCAGTGAAAATGTGCACGTTTGTCTTAAGCAATGATGCCTCCTGTCAGTTTTTGCAGAGCAATCCATAAACTTGACAATGGCTTGGGTTGTGTTGGGGGTTCCAATGGGACCCCTGTCGGGAACAATACAGTATCACATAACCAAAAACAGATACTGGGAACTTCATTTAATGAAAATATATGGCCAATTCAGACTCTGTCTCTTCATTATTTGGTGACTTAATTTAAATTAGCTTTATGTGTGTATTTTTTGAGATGCTTCTACTCTATAAAGTTTCTGTAATATTGTTCCAAAGACTGCTATTTTTAGTTGTGTTTCCCCAAAATTCTCCATCATCCCCATTTTTGCTCCCCCACCACATTTAATTCCCTTATTCCATTGACCCTTTCTTCCATAACTATTCTATTTCACTATTCAAATGAGATCTCTCCCCACCTACTTCCACTTCCTTACACTTTACCTAACTTCTGTGGTTCTTTGAATTGTAACTTGGTTGTCATTGATATAAAGGCTAATAATCACATGTAAGTGAATACATACCATATTAGTATTTCTGGGTCATGGTTACCTCACTCAGGATAATTTTTTAGTCCCATTTAGTTACCTATGGTGTTTCATATTTCACTTTATCTTATTTACTTATTATTTTTTCATACAATACATCTCAACCATAGCTTCTTCTCCCACCCTCCTCCACTTCTCTTCTTGCCAAGATCAACTGTTCCTCCAATTTCATTTAGAAAATAGCAGGTCTAGCAGTGATATCAACCAGAGTAGGCATATCAAGATGCAAGAAGGCTAGGCATATACCATCATATCATGACTGGATGAGTTAACCAAGTAGGAAGCAAAATGTCCCATGAGCTGGCAAAAGAGTTAGAAACACCCTTACTACCATTGTTTGGAGTTATTTTTAATGGCTGACTAATATCCCATTGTGTAAATGTACCACATTTTCTTTATCCATTCTTGAATTGAGGGACATCTGGTTGTTTCAAATTTTTGACTATTATGAATAAAGAAGCAATGAGTATGGTTGACCAAGAGTCTCTATGGTAGGATGGAGCAACATTTGGATGTATGTCCAAGAATGGTATAGGTGGACCTTGAGGTGGATTGATTCCCATCTTCCTGAAAACTGCCACACTGATTGCCAGAGTGGCTGTACATCTTCATTCACAACAGCAATAGATTTAATTTGTGTTTCCCTGATGACTAAGTATGTTGGACATGTCTCAAAATGTTTCTCAGCTATTTAAGTTTCCTCTTTTTAGAGTTCTCTCTTTGGAAATATACCTCACCTTTTACCTGGGTTATTTGTTTTCTTGATCATTAAGTTCTTTATATATTTTGAATATTAGCCTTCTATTGTATGTGGAGTTGTTAAAAATCTTTTCCCATTCTGTAGACTGCAAATAAGACCTCCACAATGCAGAAGTTTCTCAGTTTCATGAGGTCCCGATTATTAATTGTTGATCTTAGATGTGATATCGTGCTCTGTAAAGAAAGGCTTTTCTCATATCAACGAGTTCAAGATTATTATCCACTTTCTTTTTTATCAGAATCAGTTTATCCAATTTTATGTTGATGTCTTTGATCAATCTGTAGTTGATTTTTGTTCAGGGAGATAAGGATCTATTTAGATCATCAAGCTATAGGATTATCACCATTATTCAAAGATGCTGTCATTTTTCCAGAGTCTATTTCTGGCTTCTTGATCAAAACCAGATATCAATAAATGTGTGGATTTGTGCCTGGATTTTCAATTTGATTTCATTGATCAATGTGTCTGTTTTATGCTGATACTTTTATTTTTTAACTGTACCTCTGTAGTACACTTTGAGGTCATCAATGGTGATATCTCTGGCAGTTCTTTTATTATTCATGGTTAATTTTAGCTATTCTGTTATTGTTGTTTTGGGTTTTTTTTGTGTGTGTGTGTGTTTCTATATTAAGCTGCAAATTGTTCTTTCAAGATCTGTGAAAAATTATGTTGGACTTTTATTGCATTGAGTCTGTAGATTGCTTTTGGTAGGAGAACCATTTTATTGTTAATCCTACCACTCAGTGAGCATTTGAGATCTTTCTATCTTTTGATATATTCATTACTTTCTTTCATCAATGTCTAAAAATTTTTTCATACAAGTTGTCTTAGTCAGTATTCTCTTGCTGTGAAGAGAAATCATGTCCATGAAAAATCTTATAAAAGGAAGCATTTAACTGGGGATTGCTTACAGTTTCACAGATTTAGTTTATTATCATCATGGTGGTAGCTTGGCAGTATGGAGGAAGACATAATGCCACAGAGCTAAGTGACAATACTACACTCAGGTCTATAGGCAAGAGGAAGAGAGAAACATGAGCCTGGTTTGGGTTTTGGAAACTTCATTGCCTATCCCCAGGGGCATGCTTCTTCCAACATGGCCAAACCTCCTAATGTCACACCCTGATGACTAAGCATTCAAATACATTAGCCTATGGGGGCCATTCTGATTCAAACCACCACGTAAATCTTTCACTTGGTTATTTAGAGTTACCCCAGGCTATTGTGAAAGATATTGTTTGCTTTGTTTCTTTCTCAGTCTGTTTACTGGTTGTATAGTGGAAAACAACTGATTTTTGTGAGTTAATTTTGTAGCCAGCTACTTTGCCAAAGTGTTTACCAGTTATAGGAGTTTTCCAGTAGAATCCTTAGGGTCATTTATGTATACTATCATAACATTTGCAAAGTAATACTTTGACTTCTTCCTTTCCAATTCATACACACTTGATCTCCTTTGGTAGTCCTACTGATCTAGCTAAGGCTTCAAATACTACGTTAAATAGGTATGGAGAAAGTGGATGGCCTTGTCTTCTTCATGATTTAGAGCAAATTTGGTTAAGTTTCTCTTCATTTAATTTGTTGTTGGCTATGGACTTGTTATAAACTGCCTTGAGTATGTTAAGGTATGTCCTTTGTATCCCTAAACTCTCCAGGACTTTCATCATGATGGAGAGCTGAATTCTTTCAAAGGCATTTTCTGGACTTAATGAGATGATCATGTTGTTTTTATATTTCAGTCTTTTTATATGATAGGTTACATTTAAGGTTATATTTATTAATTTATATATGTTGAATCATCCCTGTATCTCAGGGAAGAAGCCAATTTGACCATGGTGGACAATCTTTCTGATGTGTTATTAGATTTGGTTTGTAAGCATTTTATTGGGAATTCTTACATCTATGTTCACAATGAAAATTGGGTTCTAATTTTATTTCTTTGTTGAATCTATGTGGTTTGGGTGTCAGGGTAACTATGCCTTTGTTTAAAAAAATGAAAACTGATCCTTCTTTTTCTATTTTATGATGTAATTTGGTGAATATTGTCATTACCTATTTGAAAGTCTGGTAGAATTATGCACTAAAACCATCTGGCCCTGGACTAATTTTTGTTACTTTTTTTTCCTTTCTATCCTTTTTTTGTCTGCTTCTATTTCACTAGAGATTTGTTTTAATTGGTATGTTTAAACTGCTTATCTGATATTGATTTCACTTTGGTAAGTTTCTTTTAGATTTTTCAGTTTGATGTTTTTTAAAGGATTTCCTTAGAATTCTCTAGATTTCATCAGTGTCTATTATTATGTCTCCCTTTTCAATTCTAATATTGCTAATTTGGATATTCTCTCTCTGCTTTTTTGTTAATTTAGATGAGTGTTTATCAATCATTGCCTTTCTCAAAAAAAAGTCTTGTTTCACTAATTCTTCATATTACTTTATTTTGTTTTAAATTTATTGACTTCAACCTCAAGTTTGATTATTTTGTTCCATCTACTCCTTTTATGTGTGATTGCTTCTGTTTGTTCTAGACATTTCACGTGTGCTCTTAGTATGATAGCTGTCCAGTTTTTTGTTTTGTTTTGTTTGTTTGTTTTTATAGGCACTTAGTGATATGACCTTACCTTTTAGAACTTCCTTGAATGGGAAAATCAAAACAAATAAACACAAAACATGGAGTCTGTTTATTTTGGCCAACTACTACTGGGCCTGGAGCCTGCACTAGAATGTGCTGGATATACTCAGTTACACTCCATTGAAGAAAACTGATTTTCTCATTCCTAGCTGATATCAATTGCAAATAGTTCCTTGGTTAGAGGCAGAACTTTGTATCTACTTTCCTTTTTCCATTCTGGGATTTGTTTGCATTGAAAATTTGCAGATTTTTGCATACTAACATAATTTGACATTTTTGTCCTCAGTTTTTTCGCTTGTTTTGGTTTCTGGTTCAGGGTTTCATTTTTATTTTTGAGAGAGAAAGCATGCCTGAAGTTGGATTAGTAGGAAGTAGAGGAAGAGCTGACGAGATAGATCTTGTCATTATAGAGACCAATCTTCCTCAATCTAAATAATTATAATGTAGACTGATAAGGTTTGCTAGAAGTGTGAATAGATCAAATCTCATCAGCTAGTGTGCCTGAAGTGCTCCCCCAAGCTTTGGTGGCCAGGCAGCACCTAAGCGTCTTGGTAAAGCAGCTTTGTGCACTGTCCCAGGTGTGTTCCATAATGAAGTGTTGCTTGTTTGCATTGAAATGACAGGGTTAGATGTTGTATTAGGTTTCTGATAATTATCTGATAATGTTAGGTAAATGTTTTGCTATATTACACTGTTCGCCTTAGTTTTAGTACTTAATTGAACAAAATTTCAGAAATATATTCTATAATTATAAAAGAAAATTTATCCACTTTTCCTTTTATTGATCCACAAGGAAAAGTAAAAGGTATATATGGGTATGTACATATAAATACAGATATTACACATAATCATAAAATCTCAAACACTTATTTTTCTATGTAGGTCCTCCCAATAATATCATCCCTGCTCAATATTTATTCTCTGAAGTACCCTTAGGCTACTTCTTTCAAAGTCCCTGCTGCATCTTGCACTGTGAAGGCTGCAATAGAATCTGTCTCTTCACTTCTCTCCAAACCTTAGAGGGTCCACTTTGCTATCAATATCAAAAAGAACATCATAAATCCCTGGTATTGACTCTCCTGCATTTTTGTTGTGGCTGCTTGGAACATGGATGATATGCCTGTTGATAAAACAGATTTCTGTCAATTGGTTACAGTAAAAAAATATACAAGAGGATGAGGGAGCACTATACTAGAACTGCACACTTCTGGTTTGCGACTTGAATAATCCACTTGTTACCTGAACTTAAAATACAATGATCTCCAGGCACATTAGTACACAAAATTTTTACTTTTAATGGATAACTCAAAGTGGTTCAGAACTATAAAAATAACAGGAAGGATAGCTAATATGAAATTTGCTTAGTATTTAAAAAGGTGATTTACAACTTTTTTATAATTACTAAAAACAAAACATATAATGTTGATATTAGTGTCCTCAGAGAAAGAAAGTGGTCAGACAGGAAAAGTCATAAAATGATTATTCTCCATGCTCATTGCCAGTAAGTGATGATGTTTACATTATATTGCCTGCTGAGACATAGCTCTCCTGTGTTCACTGAAATCATGCTTTTAGTCATCCTACTGAATATTACTGTCAACATTTTCAGTATTTGAATGAGATGGATTCATACCAACCCTTGACAAGGGTTAAAGTAAGACAAATACTTATGAATCAGTGTTTAGTCTTACACATGACCTAGGTAGGTAACTATTATTGAGAGGGCCAAAGTACTTCAGCAATGACACTGGAAGAACATGAATTTGATAATAAAGTCTTAAACCAAACAACTTAGTCCATTATCTTTTTAATTCATCCTCACTTAAGTTCTTGGAGTTTAGCAGAGTGAACCCAGATCCTTTGTATTCTTTATTAGAATTAAACATAAAGTCTCCTGGCCCAGGTTCTAGTAGACTCTGTACTCCACTGAAACTGGTGAGCTGAACAATAAGACTCTACATTAATTTCAGCATTCTAGTCTTCCTAACTCACACCAGATGGGCTCAAGAAGGTCTTGTTACCATATTTTGGGACTTGATATACAAACTCTCCCAGAGTCCACCCACAAACTAATTCCAAAGGACTTCCATGTGCTCGATGAGATTATCATGACGATACTCTCTCAACAAAAGTTTCCTGTATTACTAAATCAACATAAGGAAGGATATATTTTGTCTCACAACTTAAGGATACAGTTTACTGATGGAGGAGATATGGCACTAGAAGTGTGGGGCAGTTGAGTATATTGAATCCACACTCAGGCAGCAGAGAGGAGAATGCTGGTGATCCGTTCATCCCATCCAGACCCTGGGTGATGACAAAGTGCCACCTACACTAAGTATGTATATTCCCAAATTGGTTAAACATTTCTGTAAACAACCTCACATTGAGAGTTTTGTCTCTTAGGTGATTCTAAACCTCATCAAATTAACTACAAGATCAACCATCACAGTCTCTAACAATTCTAAATGATTCTGAAAAAAAAAAAACAATGCTGAGGGTATAAGAGTACTTAATTTCAAGCCATGCTTCAGAGCCTCAGTACCAAAAAAGCATATGACTTAAAACAACACGTAAATAAATGGAACGGAAGAGATAACCCACAAATAAACCTTTCCATTTACAAAAATGTAAAAAATATTCATTGAGAAAAAAGCTTCTTCAATGAATTGTGGTGATACATTGTGTCCCCCAATATATTGTGCACCCTATTAAAGCTTATCTGAGGATCAGAGGAAACAGCCAGCCACTGTATTAAACACAGAAGTCAGGCAATGGTAGCACATACCCTTAATCCTAGCATTAGGGAGGCAGAGATCTATCCAAATCTCTGTGAGTTCAAGGCCACACTGGGAACAGAGTCAGACGTGGTGGCACACACCTTAAATTCCAAAATCATTAACTGTAAATGTCTGGAGGTCTGTACAGAGAGGAAGTGACAGAGCTGGGCAGGAAGAAGAAATGATGTAGCTGGGTGGAGAGAGGAAATGAGATGGCAGAACAAAAAGGCATATAGGGATGGGTATACAGGGAGTAGGTCTTTTTGGAGGCTGAGGGCTGCTAAGGTGAGATTGGCTGTGGTTTGTCCTCTTCCTCTAATCTCTCAGTTTTAAAACCATTATCTGTCATTGGGTTTTTTATTAATAAGACCATTTAGCAATTCATCTTACAATAAATGGTGCTGGGTAAACTGGATAAAGAAATAAAATTGGATCTGTGTCCCTCACTCTGTACAACAATCATTTCATAACAGATCAAAGACCAAAATCTAAGACCTGAAACTCTGATAATGCTATAAAAAAATATCAGGGAAACCTTTCAAATTGTAGATTTAGATATAGACAAGGACTTTGGAAATGATCTCCAATTGCTAATAAATAATTCTAAGAATTGACAAGTGAGATTTAATGAAATATTAATGGTCCTTTGCAGCAAAGAAGACAACCAAGTGTAGAAAATGCCAATGAATCTGGAGAAAATCTTTGGTAGTTAAATATCTGACAGAAGACTGATATCTAGAATATATAAAGAACAAACACTTTAAACACCCACATCCTAAACTACCCAATCAATAAATGGGCAAATGAAATAAACACACTGTTCTCAAAGAATGAAGCACAAATATCCAATTAACATATAAGACATTGTTCAACATACTAATTGTCAGGGAAATTTAAATTAAAACCAACTTGAGATTCTATCTCTCCCCAATAAATAAGAAACAAGGACAAAAGCTGGAGAGGATTTAGGGAGAGGTGGACACTTACACAGCAATGCTTAGAGTGCACTTAGCCCACTTACTATAGAGATAAATATGAAGATACCTCAAGAAAACTACAAATAGAACTATCATATGACTCAACTACTCCACTTCTAGGTGTATGCCTGAAGGACTCTCTACTCAGGGCAGAGATAAATGTATACCTGTGCTTATTGTAGTCCTGTTCATTACAGAGACATCATGGTACCAGCCTACACAGCTGTCAATGAAGTAATAGAAGAGAAAGTGCGACAGTAATACAATGGAATTTTATTTAGCCACCAAGAGAAATGGAATTATTCTATTTGATAGAAAATTGACACAACTAGAGATCATTATTTTAAACAAAATAAGACATACACAGAAAGATAAGTTATATTTTCTCTAATTTATGGCTCTTAGCCTTCCATAAAGACATGTGAAAATACAGAAGGGCCACTGGAGAAATGAAGGAAGCCAGTGAGAGAGAGACAAGCAGACATGGTACTTAGAGCAGCGATGAGACTGTGATGAAGGCCAAGGAACATGATACATTTGAAAGAAGTGATTTTTGTACAGGCTCATTCTATGTACAGTGGAGTTGCCTCACTAAAAACATTTTGAATAATAAGCTATGATATTTTACACACTGCCATAATTTTGTAAAGTGATATTAGAGTATAGAATCATATTTTCCCTCACCTGTAGAAAGGCCTGCCTGGTAACCCTAAAGGATTAATGAATGCACATTCCAGATACATTAGCTGGTCATTCATAACACTCAGTTATATGGGGTAAAATGGGAAATAATAGAGTTAAACCTTCATGAAGATATGAACATTGCCTGGCAAACTACATTTTACAGCAAAATAAACCATCACTGGTGAATTACAAATCATTTTAACATTCAAATTAAGAATGTCAGTATCATTATACAGACTGAACAAGTGACCCTTCTGTATTTAGAAATCTGTAACAACAATTAGTGAAAACTAAGGTCATGAATCTCATAAAGAGAAAGGAGGAAGGGGTGTAGAAGCTTTGGAGTAAGGAAAGTGATGGTAGAAATGAAGTAAATGTAATACAATCTCATGAATAAAATTTGAAAATTAAAAAATATCAGCATGTATAATCATCATATTTCATAAATCATATATTATTCAACTAAAATATGAACTATGAAACAGTAAAATGCTGATGAGAAAACATGATACCAACTTTAATGCATATAGAAATGAGAATTAATAATCCTGGGCTTATAATTGCTGTCAAGATTGCTTTTCACCTTAGAGATCCTAACACTCTACTCACAGGATTAACATAAACTTTAAAATGTGAAAATCTATTAATATCTATTAAGTTTATGCAAATCACAACTATTAAACAAATGACAAGATATAATATTCTTATTAATAAAGATAAATTTGTTAAATATATCATCCATACTTTATCTTTTTTATCAGTATCCACACAGAGTTCAAAGTCCCAATGGGTTGAGATGTGAGGCTGTAATTGTAAATAAAAGGGAGATTGTAATTGTAAATAAGATTGGATCAATGCAATGAAAAAGTTATCAATCTTCAAATAGCTCAATGATGACTAAATGAACTGAGTATTCTAATTACGTCATGATTAATTAGTGAATATTATTTTAATAAATAGTTGTTTTATCCATTAGTTTATCTAGATCTTCCCTTTATATTGCTTTTAATAATAATGACATGTCCCTCACTCGCGTGAATACTTTTATAGCTAATTTTTAACTTTAGAGCAATCCTACACATTATACATGGTTATATCTCTATTTAATAAACTAAGGATCAATTTGCCAAAGTTTACAGTTTTACAATGAAACAATGTCAACATTTTAACATTTGTCAAATTCTGCCTATGTTTTTTGTTTTAAAAAGAATTAATCTGTATGAAATTTCATGATGTGAACTTGGAAACCACGATACACACACACACACACACACATACACACACACACACACACACACACACACACACACACGAAAACATGTACAGCTATGAGCTTAGCTTAAGCTCTGTGGTTCACACCAGTGTTATTTTCCTGCTTTTGTATCTTGAAGGCATAATGCAGGAAGCTGGAGGAAGTTTTCAGAGGTCTTCTCTATACACTTCCTTGCAACTTCCTATTAACTTCATAATCATAATGAAATAAGGGTTTTGGGTTTGTTTTTTGTTTTGTTTCTGTTTTTTGTTTATTTTTGTGGGTTTTTTTCCTCATTGACCTTTATTTTGAGGGGAGGGGAGAGGGAATGGAGGAAGGAGAAAGGAGAAAGGGAAGAGGGGGGATGCACACCTCATGGGAACAGAGACGAAAGAGAGAGGGGGATTGTTTTTGTTTTTTTAATTCATAGCATTTGTTTCTTCAGAAGTAAAAGTCACAGCCATGGTACAGAGGTCTAAAGATACCTTGTGAGAATGGCCCTCTCCTTCCACTGTGTAGGTCCTGCGGATCAAACTCAGGTCGTCTGGCTTGGAGTCTTTACCCCCTGGGCCATCTCACCAGAATAAAGGGTTTTTGTTTGTCTGTTTTCTTTTGTTTTGTTTAGAACTTATCTTCCTCCAAAATTTGTTCCTCTTTCGAAATTCCCTGATTTCACAGCCCCAGATGTGGAAAGCTCAGAGGCCCTGCCCTGCTCCTTACTCTCCTGATGGTTAATATTATCAACTTGGCAGGATCTAGAGACAAACCTCTACGAATACCTGGGAGGACATTTCTAAAGTGAGTTAATTGGGGTGAGAAGATCCACTGTAAATGTGGGTGGCACCAATCCAGGGCTGGAATCCTGTACATAAAAAGTAAACACAGAGCTAAGCAGCAACATTCATATCTCTCTGCTTCCTGACTGTAGATACGATGTGACCCTCTGCCTCTGTCTCATACGCCATGCCTTCCCCACCAGGATGGGGTCTAAACTCCACACACCATGATCCAAAATTAACCTTTCTTTCATAAAAAAGAATTAATCCTATTTGTTCAGCATTTCTATAATAATCTCACAATATTTACTATTCTTGATCAACTGATTTTTTTTTACTGGAGGTAGAAAAATGGTCTGTGTGTAGATATAATGACTACAAATGGAAGTATAAAGAAGTTTGCTCTAATATCAAAGCAATCCAGTTGGAATATGATGCACAGAGTGAAAAAAAACAAATGAAATCAAAACCTGTCTGAGTCAATTCTAAAGTAGGCTTATTGACCCTGATAGGCTGGCAGCAGAGAAGCAGGGAGATCCACTTCCAATTATGTCAGAAACAAAATCTCTGAGTGATACATAATTCTGAACTAGATGCATTAGAGTGAAGGCAAAAAAAAAAAAATAAAAGAATTTACAAATGTATTAAAGCTAGAAAAAATGTAAACTAGTATTACTTTAATTATATAATGTGTATATATATTTATATGACATACTTGCTTTTGTCTAGGTCTTGAAGTCTCTTGTTGAACTTAGTTGCAATGTCTGTAAAATTATTTACTGCAGAAAACGATAAATCTGAATGGAAATTTAAATTATCAAAAGCTTTAAGAACAATTTTTTTTTTCTGTTTTCCTTTTTTGGTTTTTCAAGACAGGGTTTCTCTGTGTAGCCCTGCTTGTAAACCAAGCTGGTCTTGAACTCAGAGATCACTCCTCCTCTGCCTCCTGAGTGCTGGGATTAAAGGCATGTGCCACCACTGCCCGGCTAAGAGCACAATTTTTAAAGTAGATAAGTTGACAAGGCCTGCACTCTCGGCACTTAGGAAAACTCGGCCAATGTAAGGTATGAATATCTTATTTCAATAAAAGAAACAAACCCCATAGTTTCCAATGCTTTCTGTACAGTTAAAGATGTGAAAAAAGGATAGGAAAACAATTTTTTAAATATTATGAGGTATTATATATTCTCGAGCACCTAGATAATTAAAAACATATCTTAAGACAAAAAGAATATCTGACTTGGTATAATAAAAATAACAATGTGAAATTATTAGAAACACAAGAGTAATTTTGAAAGATAAATTGCAACATAGCAAATGATACCATGCATGCCTTCATCTATTATGGATGTTCACTGAAATTGTAGATATTTTCATCATGCTTTTTAAGAGCTACAACATAATCTTGACAGAAAAGGGAAGCATTATAGAATTGACCAGTTCAAACACCACCCCTCCTTGAAACTGGGCCACAATGAAGTGATATTTAAATGTTGGATATTAAATTTTTCTACCATCTCATATGCTTCAAAAACACTGTGATAGAGTGGATAGCTTCTGACTTTGTTTATTTTCTAGAGGAAAAGAACAAAATATAGCTCTTGTAGGATAGCTCACAACAAGACCAATAGCATGGCATTTACAGTGAATATTATTTAAGTTGTTTGATTGCTGAGAGACAGAGATCATGTAAACTTAGTAACTTAGAAGTTAGTTAAGTACTACTCTCAACATGTACAAATGAAAACACATGTTCACATGCAAAACAAAACAGTGAACATATTCTTTGGAAGACACCCAAGAGCACTGTCAGCAATATGAGAGGTGTGGAAATGTGTTGAGAGTCCAAAGAAAAGACTGCACAGTGCTGCATTAGAAAGAAAGGATTTAAGAAGAGAATTGGGGAATTATTAGAGACAAGTGAATCAACATCAGAGAGTAGAGTATAGGAGACCATGCCAAACCATTTGTCACTGAGAATACCACAGAGAAAGGTCTGAGAAGCAGCATGCTAAATACTGGAGGAATTCAGCAGTGAGGACCCCAGTAATGGACCCGGAGTTCTGCTAGAGAGAAGTGATGCTCAAACAGGCACAAAGAAACCTGCGTATGTGAAAACTCAGGACTTTACACAGTGAACTGCTGACTAATGTCTTCTGATCTTTTCTCAATATGTTCCTTTGTTAGTGATATAAAGAACACTTTATTTGGTTTTATGCTGAAGAGGCAGAGACGGGGCATTATTAATGATGAATGAGTTTCATTCTGACTGCAAAATTCATTACCTAGGATGTTTGGTAATCACCTGAATTTTGGTTCTTTTAGTTTCTTATATGTCAAATGTATTTATTCTCATCAAAACCCCCATATAAGCCTACATAACTTGGCTAGGTACAAATAACTTATTCAAGAGACAAGACCTACTATCTTTTACTGCTGCCTGAATATTACCATTTGGCTTTAGGATTTGTTAATAATTGGAATTCAGAGTTGAGTCAAACTATTTTCCCTGTGAGTATATCCTTGTTTGCAATTCTCTTTAGTAAAGTCTCATATTTTAATAATTGCACTGACTAGTTTTATGCCAGTTTAATACAAGCTAGAGTCTTCAGAGAATAGAGAACCTGAGTTGAGAAATGGCTTCATAAGTTCAGGCTATAGACAAGCCTGTAAGGCATTTTATTAATTAGTGATTGATGAGGAAGGACTCAAACTGCTGTAGGCAGTGCTATCTCTGGGCTTTAAGAAAGCAGGCTGAGCAAGCCTAAACAAACAAGCCAATAAGCAGCATTCCTCTATGACCTCTGCCTCAGTGAGGCTATAGGTTCCTGCCCTGATTTTTTTTTGATAATAAGCTATGATGTATAACTGTGAGCCAAATAAACCCTTCCCTTCCCAAGTTCCTTTGGTAATGGAATTTCATTACAGCAATGATAGCCCTAACTAGACAATAACGATGACATTTTTGTTTACTAACATAAATCTGAAAAATAAAAAGTATACATGTAAGGTAGTATGTACGAACACTGAAGTAAGGATCAGAAAAAATTAAAAGGATGAAATAATTTAACTGCAGAACAGAAAGCAGGGGTGGTTTGAACATGAGAATGAAAAATCACTAGCTATAAACTACGATAGAATTACTTGAGATTTTATAAAATATAACCTCTTACAACTTAAAACAAAAAATAATCACAACAATTAAAGGATAGAAAATAATTTTTGTTGTATTATGCCAATTTTTGTTCAGTTATTTGTTGTTTATTTGATTATCTAAGCTACAATAAAAGACAAAAATCCAAATATAGTCAGGTTTTACTAACTTGGATTAATTTTGAGTGAAAACAAGAGAAGATGAGTTGAAGATAATTCTCACTAACTTAAATGAGGAAGTGAATACTGAGTCACCAAATAAATTGAACAGAATGCATTTAAGCCAGTGGTTCTCAACCTTCCTAATGCTATGACCTGTTAGAGACTGACCCAGGATGGCCTGACTCAAGATTGTCATGTTTTGTATTTCTGCTTGGAGTTTGGAGTCTGGCAAAACCAGACGCCCTTGGCCAAACTGCACATCCTGCAGAAACAGGACGACCTTGGCCTAACTAGAAAGTATACTTTTTAGATATAGCCTTGAACAGTAATCAGCCAGCTGCAGAGCCTGGGAACCAAAGAGACTTCACCTCCCCCGACCACTCTGACTACTTCTCCTGAAAATTTTCCACTCTCCTTTCTCTGCCCCTCCCCATTCAAAGTCCCGTATATAAACCTCAAACCCCAATTAATAAACAGAGCCTTGACACGACTCAGACTGACTCTTGTCATTCATTATATGTGCAAGGCTTCCTTCATCTCTTTCCCCATGATTCCTTCAGGTGTTTCACGGCTTGAGACCCACAAATAACTGGACCTGCTGGACGGGTCAATGATCCATTGACACATGTTGTGATGAACTCAACCATAAAAATATTTTCTTTTCTAATTTATAACTGTAATTTTGTTACTGTTATAGATTGTAATGCAAATACAACCCCCATGAAAGGGT
Organism: Peromyscus melanophrys; assembly: GCA_902168415.1. Classification (NCBI taxonomy): domain Eukaryota; kingdom Metazoa; phylum Chordata; class Mammalia; order Rodentia; family Cricetidae; genus Peromyscus; species Peromyscus melanophrys. The sequence goes on from CABHPR010142366.1 coordinate 15,479, forward strand.
CACTCCACCAACAAAGATGTCGTGACCTCTAATTTAAGGGGAAATATGGAAATTCAAGTCTGCAGAAAGCAGTATGAGTACCAACTGGAATGTGAATACAAATTCCATAACCACAGAGGCAGGACAATCAACCAATAAGACATCTCTACTTGGCTTCCCAATCCTTCACTTCCTCTAATGCTTGAGGGATAGAATGGATAGGTTGTTGGTGTACCTGGGCCTATCAATGAACTTGTGTGAAGAACTCTTTTCTCTCCAGCTGTCATAAAAAGATTTGCTTTCAAAGACTTCATGTGGGCTTTGCAGCTACACATGCAAAAAAAAAAAAAAGAAAGAAAAGAAAAAGAAAAAAGAAAAGAAAAGAAAATACTCACAGATCCAATGCTTAAACTTACATATTTATTAATGAGAAACTGAAGAGTTAAACTACATTATAGCAAAACAAGAGATGAGATCTCTACATTTGAAGTTGCTGTAAATTATGGGGCTGCTGCGTGCTGCACTGTGAGAATGCAATCCTAGTACGCTAGAGGCTTTGAGTTCAATGAACAGCACGGGGATTTAAGAATTATACTAAAAAATTTCTGAAGGGAAATTGTCTGTGCATATTTAGGTACAAGTATGAAGATGTGGGGTGCATAGAAAAGAATTCATCAAATTTTTGGCAAGTCATTTTCTGAAGGAAAAATCATAGGTCTGTTTTTCAAGACTGAAGAAAACTACTTTCAAAATCATATACTTCTCCTTCTCATAAAAAAATAGAGTAACCCTACTAAAGGAAATATTCCTGTTAATATTGCTTCTTGACAGTAGGGTTTCCAAAGTCTTACATGATAAATAATGAAGTCATTAAATAAATTAACCAAATGCAATATAATTAATAGTTAGGTTTTTAATTGCTTGCTTGTTGTAATTGTGCTAAACACTGTGCTTGCAACTCATTTTCTGGTTTTATAGGTGAAAAACTTGATGGAATAAAATGTGATCTATAATTGAATTTTAGAATTAGAATAATAAGGTTGTACTAAAAATATTAATAAGCTAAACATAACTGAGTTTCCATAGTTACTTAGGTTCAGTGGAAGAATTTATATAATGCTTTATTTCATATTAGTTAAGTATATTAGTTATCAACAAGGTCATTTGAAAAAAATTATAAACACCTATACTATTTTAAATATAAATAAAACACCTATACTATTTTAAAATATTTATACAGAAATATAGAGGTCAATGTACTATATACTGCAACAAATGTATCTGTAAACAATTATATGGACACAAACTATTTCTCTAGCATGGAAAGAAACTCAGAATATAACTAGAATTGTTACCTATAAAATAGGAATAAAGTAAGAAAATTGTTTCACTCTCATTTATAAATCCACTTTATTTTAAGAAACATACATGTAAAGGTAGAATACTATATTATTAAAACTATCAGTTTGTCAAACAAACATTTTTTAAATTTTTTATTGGTTCTTTGTGAATTTCACATCATGCATCCCAATCACATTTATCTCCCCATTCCTTCATATCTGCACTCTGTGCTTGCAACCTCCTATGGTGATATTTTTCTTTTGTACCAAAATGTTAATTGTATGTTAATAAATAAAGTTGCCTGGGGGTCAGAGCTATTAGCAAGCCATAGGAAAGCAGGGCAGTGGTGGTATACGCTTGTGATCACAGCACTTGGTAGACAGAGCTAGGTAAGTCTCTGTGTGTTCAGGGATACAGCCAGCATTGGATACACATGCCTTTAATCTCAATACCAATCATAGAACACCTGGAGGTCTATACAAACAGGCCATGATGAGGCAGTCCTGTGGTTGGGTTTACAACCAATGAGAAGGCAGAACAGAGACTATATAAAGACTTTAACACAGGAAGTAGCGGCTCCTTCGGAGAGGTAGGATCACTGCAGGAGGAAGGGTAAGGTTTTAGCTCTTAGCTCTGACCTCTTGGCTTTCTTCTTTGCATTGGTTCTGTGTTTCTTATTTATAAGACGGTTGGTTACATCTACAACCTCCCTCCAAAAATAAAATACAATTTAAAAGAAAAGCAAAAAACAAACAAAACAAAACAAAACAAACCAAAGGTCTCAGCATGGAAGCTGCAGTGCTACACAGTGAGTCACACAATGTACACTTTAATATACAGTTCACATCTTGTTAAGTCTTCAGTTGAATGAGTCATCGGTTTGGTTTGAGGTCTTTGGCATCTGTTACACCATTGATCCATACTATCCCTTTCTGGGAATCCTCTTGGATATGGTAATGGTTGAGGGAGAGGGAGGATCACTTTTTTTTACCCATGCTACCACATGGCAGATGAGCTGGTGCAGTATCAGTTCTCTGCTCTCACGCCCTCAGGGCCAGTTCATCTGCATCACCTCCAACAGGGTTAGGTCTACCTGGAGGAGGTGCAAGTTCACTCTCCCAAGTGCTGCACCTAGTGAGGAATAAGGCTAGCTCTCCCTCTCTCATGACCTCAGGGCTAGTTCTCCCACCTGCCATAGGCAGCAAGACATGAGGGATGGTGGAGTGCATCTCACCCACACCCTCTACACCTTATAGCAGATGATGGGTGGGGTCATTTCTCCTACATACATTAGTGGTTCCTGATAACTTGTGTCAGCATGAACAGAGTCACCTCTGTTGTGCCGCCCAAGCCAGATGTAAAGTCTGCTCTCACAAGTGCAAACAAACCTTTTAAAATAACTGAAAATAATCTCCCCAAACGAAGCAAGCAAAAAACTTTTCAAGCATCATGTATGTTAGCCCTAGTCCAACAGTATTTTTGCAGCAGTAGCAGGAGGTCACTAATTCAGTTGAACAAAGTCAACTGCCAAGATTCTTTAGCATTTACCTTAAGTACTAAGCAATAAGATTTTTCTGAAATACTAGGTTGGGGGCATTTAAATTTTATGTGCTGCATAGTAACAGATAAAATTTCATTTAAATGATGATGATATTTTAAATAACTGGATGAAAAATTTCTAATGAAAACATTTCTATACTTCTAGAAGAGATCATGTTTCATAATTGAATCCCATGTTTTGAATACAAAGATTAGTGGATTTATTTATAATTCCTATGTGAAGAAATTGTGATTTTCTTAGAAATACATTTGAATTGGTAAATATATCAAATGATCAGGTTCTCTGGGTTATGTTTGGTTTTTGCAACATTCCAGGTTGTTCTCAAAAGTGTTTCATATAGCTGGAATGATGGTACACTCCAGTAATTCCAACACTCTGGAAGATGAGACAGGAAGATGTGGGGCTCAAGTCCAGATAGATCTGGACTACTTGAAAGACCTTATTTTTTTCTTTTTTTCAGAAGAAAGAGTTTATTACAGTTATTAGGTGTGGTGGTATTGTGTTCACCAAAATATTGTGTACCTTAATAAACTTATCTGGGGTCAGAGACGGAACAGCCACAATATTAAACAGAGGTTAGGCAGTGGTAGCACACACCTTTAATCCTAGCATTCCAGAGGCAGAAATCCATGTGTTCAAGGATACAGCCAAGCATAGTGACTCAAGCCTTTAATCCCAGGGAGTGGTGGTAGAAAGCAGAAAGATATATAAAGCGTGAGGACCAGAAACTAGAAGCATTTGGCCTGGAGAAGCATTTGGCCTGGAGAAGCATTTGGCCTGGTTAAGCTTTCAGACTTTCGAGCAGCAGTTCAGCTGAGAGCCATTCGGATATGAGGACACAGAGGCCTCCAGTCTGAGGAAACAAGACCAGCTGAGGATCCGGTGAGGTGAGATAGCTGTGGCTTATTCTGTCTCTCTGACCTTCCAGTGTTCACCCCAATACCTGGCTCAGATTTGTTTTATTAATAAGAACTTCTAAGATTTCTGCTACAATTAGGGCTTACAGTTTCAGAGGCCAAGACCATGACTGTCATGTTGGAGAGCACTATGGCAAGACCCTTTCACACAGAAGTATCAGTGCTGCCTTGAACCAGCTTCAGTATCTATTGCTGCTAAGAGGATTAGGAGGAGCGTCAGACACTCTTGATGATGCTACAGATTGAAGTTCAAGGCAAAACATAAGATGGCATCGACAAGGCATCACCTAGACTTTTTTCCAGAAACGACTCTGTATTTTCACTGAAGTGTGGTGGTATTGTGTTCCCCAAAATATTGTGTACCCTAATAAACTTATCTGGGGTCAGAGAACAGAACAGCCACTAGATATAGAGGTCAGAAAATGGTGGAGCACAAGCCTTTAATCCTATCACTTGGGAGGCAGAGATCCATTCGGATCTCTGTGAGTTTAAAGCCACACTGCAAACAGCCAGGCATGGTGACTCACGCCTTTAATCCCAGGAAGTGAGGGCAGAAAGCAGAAAGGTATATAAGGCATGAAAACCAGGAACTAGGCTGGTTAAGCTTTTAGGTTTTTGAGCAGCACAGTTCAGCTGAGAGGCATCCAGTCTAAGGAAACAGGATCAGCTGAGGAATTGGCAAGATGAGGTAGCTGTGGCTTGTTCTGCTTCTCTGATCTTCCAGCATTCACCCCAATACCTGGCTCCAGGTTTCTTTTTATCAATAAGACTCTTTAATATTCATGCTACATCTGGCATCCAACATTCGTGGTATGAATTCTTGAAAAAGCTACATGCCTGTGGTCTTTCGGGCCCCTGCTCAGACCCGAGCTACACTTTGCCAGTTGTGGTGGCACACATTGGTAGGATTTACTGAAGGAGGCAGAGGCAGGAGGATCCTGAGTTTGAGGCCAGCCTAGGAGGCTTGCTAAGGAGAAGCTTCGGCAGAGCCACAAACGGTGGTGGTGGGACCATGGAGGCAGCAGCTGCTGCTTTGAGTTGCTAGCTGCTTCTCATCGTGTTGGTGACTGCAGTGATGCTGCTATCTGGGACGAGGGGTTTACTGCTGCTTGTTCAGAGAAAAATTGCCAGGACCATTGTATTACAAGAAAGCATCCGCAAAGATCATTTTGGAAAAGTTTGGAAAGACAAATGGTGGGGAGAAGAAATTGCTGTGAAGATTTTCTCTTCTAGGGAATAACGTTCATGGTTTCCAGAGACAGACATTTATCAGACTGATTGCTCCAAACCACAGAGGAGGCACAAAAAAGAAAAAAAAGAAAAAAAATTCTGCAGGGAACCATGAAAATACCTAACAGCAACTTTGAAATCTTCAAAAGGATGATGGGACCCTACAAAGATGATTCCACATGGACTATGGTAAAGCCATTAACACCATGGAAAGATTGGCTTTGGACTACAAATTGTTCAGGACAATTTCGAGATGACTAGCTGAGATGATCCAAATTCATGACTACTGGAGCAAGGACTTGAGACAAGCCTTGAACTTTCCCGTTGTGCAGAGACTAGACAAATGATACAGCTAACTCTCTCAGAACTTGACAATTAACCCAAAAGTTTTCTTTTCAGGATTCCCTAAAGATGCTTTCACCCCCAGAAAGCAGAAAGTAATATTAAGAAAATGATGCCCACATTCCCAAGAGATGGGGTGGGTGGTTTTTTATTTGGTCATCCAATGGCTTATTGATAATTGTCATTGTTTATGATGGTTGGTTACAAGTTGTTAATTGTTAATGGTCAGGAACAAGTGAACAAGGAGATTAGATTTAGAGTTTTTGTTTAAAAAAAGAAAAAGAAAAATGAGAATATAGATATGAGGTAGATCATTGAATCTACTCTGAGAAAAAAGATAAAGAAATAATAGGATAAATGGGTAGATCATTGAATCTACTCTAAAAAGAAAAAGGGTAAGATATAAAAATGATAAAAGGTAGATTATTGAATCTATTATGAAAAGAAAAAAGAGAGAATATGGATATGATAAGTTAAAAAGTGAGATTACTGAATCTACTTTTAAAAAAGGAACTACTTGTTTTACATAGGATAAGTAATGAAAATTTTTTGTCTGAGTTTATCAAATATTACTGGACTGGACATTGTTAATATATATAATGAAGTATTTTGTCTGAATCTGTCAAATGTTAATAGACTAGACATCATTAATGTAATTCTTGACTGTATATATTGTATATACTTATTAGATAATTTTTCTTGTATTAGTTATAAGCATTTTTAAATTTTAGACAAAAAAGGGGAAATGTGGTGGTATTGTGTTCCCCAAAATATTGTGCACCCTAATAAACTTATCTGGGGTCAGAGAACAGAACAGCCACTAGATATAGAGGTCAGAAAATGGTGGAGCACAAGCCTTTAATCCTATCACTTGGGAGGCAGAGATCCATTCGGATCTCTGTGAGTTTAAAGCCATACTGGAAACAGCCAGGCATGGTGACTCATGCCTTTAATCCCAGGAAGTGAGGGCAGAAAGCAGAAAGGTATATAAGGCATGAAAACCAGGAACTAGGCTGGTTAAGCTTTTAGGTTTTTGAGCAGCACAGTTCAGCTGAGAGGCATCCAGTCTGAGGCAACAGGATCAGCTGAGGAATTGGCAAGGTGAGGTGGTTTACCCCAGTTCAGCGTTCACCCCAATACCTGGCCCTGGGTTTGTTTTTATTAATAAGAACTTTTAAGATTCCTGCTACACTGAAGACATTTAGTTCTTCCTACATCCTGAGTTAACTGATTTTACCATACGAGGGCATATAAAACATTTCTAGAGTAAAAAGGATAAACTGCAGTGCCAACAACTCTGTGACTCCAGTGACTACTTCATAAGGTCTGCTTCCTCATTTTCGAACCTGGGATGTTAGGCAGAATGCAGACTAAAGGCTGCCTTGCAGAGTTTAGGGAGATGGGAAGTAGTACAAGGAAAAAGAGTTGGTTAACTGTGAATGCTTAGGCAAGTGAATATTTGTTATACAAAAATAAATTTGGCTATAAACAATATCAGTGTGTAACATAATGATTGCACCCCAAGAAAGTACTGTTTGCAGAGTTCCTGAGATGGTATGTACTTCTCTTTACCTCTTCTGTTAGGTTTTACTCTAAACTGTGCATCTGTGATGTGCAATCTACTCTTAGAGTGTAGTTTCCTGAAACAGAAGGGATAGAATGGTTTATTTGTTTTGTTTCTGTTATTCTTTTATTCAAAGACTGTTGCTAAATTCTATACAGAAAGATCCCTTCAAAAATTCAATTAATAGCTGGGCTGTGGTGGTACAAGCCTTTAATCCCAGCACTCACGAGGCAGAGCCAGAAGGATCTCTGTGAGTTCAGGCCAGCCTGGTCTACAGAGTGAGATCCAGGACAGGCACCAAAACTACATGGAGAAACCCTGTCTCAAAAAACAAAAAACAAACAAAAAATGCAATTAATGAAAACTCTCTAATGCTCTCCATCTTAAGGTGAAAAATCCAATGTCTTTGATTCTGACACAGGCCTGAGGTTTGGGGAGAACTAAGCAATGGTACAACTCTCCAAATCTTCACCTCTTACTCTACCCAATAAATCTGACTTAAGGGCTATGCAAATACTTTTCCCTCACTTTGGATCTGTGTTCCACATGATATAGACATGACTTCTTCACCCTTTGGACTCACATTACATTTTCTCAGTGATCTCCCTCACTTCTCAGTGTGACATTGCACCTTGCTTCCACTCCATACCAGCTACTGTCCTCCTCTTGCTTGACCTTGGTCTGTTTTTAACATCACTCACCTCCCTCACACATTGACTAACTGTCTTATCATTGCTTTCCTCAAAATGGACTGTTAGAGAAGAACCTGTAAATAGGTGACCACAGCATGAGATTCCTTCTAGAAATGTTATGTATCATTTATTCTCAAATTAAAGTATCTATATTACTGGAGACCGAGGGATATGGGCCTGTAACCGTAGCACACAGAGGGCTGAAGGTAAAGCTGATTAAGGAGGATGTTCATGAGCTTTTGGCCAGATTGGACTATACAGTGAGTACTCCATCTCAAAAAAATATAAAAACATAGATATATAAACAGAAGATGTAATTTTGATACACAAATGATTTTATAGGAGAGTGACTACTTGGAGGGAGATGGTTTGAAGGCAATTATTACAATTTAAATGCACAATTCCTGGGATAAAAAATTACGTTGTGACTTTCTATTTACTCTAAACCTCATACAAAAAAGGGCATATACACTTGTTGCAATATCAGCTACAGAACTGAAATGTAATTGTTCTATAGAATGTGTTACAGAAGTTCTTGTATTGTTTTAGTGTTGTCACTTTGGATTTTTGTTTTGGGGTTTATTGTGATTGTTTCTTTATAAATGTAGTAAGTCAATGTGTATTCACCATATAGGAAGTTTTACATAATCTTTTCCAAGTGAAAAGGAGGATCTAGAACCATTTATTGGTAATATAACTCCAAAGTCCTGTAGGATCTAACAGAAGGTAAAAAGCATAATAGTTAGGATGATTCTGAACTCAACTTTTCCCTAGCAAGTGACCTGTGGGAACTTCTCATGGGCAGAACTTCTTCTTCTGTACAAGAGAGGCAATATAAATACATCACATGATGTTTACATTGTATAACAATTAAGTGGAAAGTGATTGAGGCAGCACATAAATCACTCTGGAAAAATGTGTCAGCTAAATAATGTCAGAGTTCACTAGGTAGAAACACTCTAAACTGAAGATGACAGTTCTTTTGTAGAAGATTTTAAGAGTAGTTTGGGTATTGCTTTTAATTTTTTTAATTCATAAACTGTGTTATTTACAAATAAATAAAATGTTACTTTGTTGTTTTTTACATATATATTTATATTTTAATATATTCACAAATATGTAGTTTGTTATATCCCTTGAAAAGTGAACATTTAACCAAAAAATACAATGTAAAGTGAGGGATGTGATATCACAATCACACTGTATCTATGTGTACTTGTTCTTGATTTTAAAAATTATGATCCAGTTCCAAATATATCTAATTATCTAAAATATTTCATAATTATCTAAGCCCGGTAATGTACTAAAATACCAGACAAGTCAAATATTCAATACAATCAATAATAATAACAATAACAACATTTTGCTTCATTTGAAAGTTGTTTATTTATTTTGATTTTTATTAATTTATTTTATAATTTAATTTGTTTTTACATATCAGCCATGGATTCCCCTGTCCTCCCTCCTCCCCCCATCCCCCTGCCCTCCCACCAACCCACCCCCCATTCCCATCTCCTCCAGGGCAAGGACTCCCCTGGGGATTCAGCTCAGCCTGGTAGATTCAGTTGAGGCAGGTCCAGTCCCCTCCTCCCTTCACCCAGACTGAGCAAAGTGGCCCTGCATAGGCCCCAGGCTCCAAACAGCCAGCTCATGCACTAAGGACAGGTCCTGGTCCCACTGCCTGGGGGCCTCCCAAACAGGTCAAGCTAATCGATTGTCCCCGAACTGAGCTACTCTGGTGATCGGATGGCCAAACACTCTGTCATGGTAGAACTCTCATCCAATGACTGATGGAAGCGGATGCCGAGATCCACGGCCAGGCCCCAGGTGGAGCTCTGGGAGTCCAATCTGCAAGAAAGAGGAGGGATTGTATGAGCGAGAATTGTTGAGACCATGAAAGTTGTTTATTTAGGGTACTTATTCTTTAAGGCACACACGTGTCATTTGATCACTTTTGTATTTGTATCTTTATAGTTTTGGGGAATACATTCAGACCATGGGGCATGCTGGGTAATCTTTCTGTCACTGAGCTATACTTCCAATCCTTTGATCATATGATTTAAGTAAGGGAAGAATGATAATCATATTGGTGATTTTTGAATAGTCACTGTACACAAGTCAGACATCATGGAGCTTTGCAAATAACTCCGTTTAAAAGTGATACAATCTTTAAGATATGTACTCTGTTCAAACATAAAGAAACTCAAACACACACACACATACACACACACACACACACACACACACACACTTTAAAGTCACAAAAGAAGGAAAGAGCAGTCTGTTGTCCATTGTGAACTGCATGGCCATTGTCCATTAACATGAGAGGAGAAAGGAGAATTGACCTGCAACAGGAAAACTAAACTTTAAGACAATGACACTCAGAAACATACACAAAGAAGAAAATATAAACATCAGTGTGACCATCAAGGCATTATGCTACCAGTGTTGGCATGTAGAATTTACATTAAGTGTGTGTGTGTGTGTGTGTGTGTGTGTGTGTGTGTGTGTGTGTGTGATGGGGCACACATACATGTGGAAGTCAGAATACAACTTACGACTTTATGGAGTCAGTTCTCACTGTCCATTTTTAAATGGGTTTGTAGGATACAACTTATTTTGTCTGACCTGTCTGAAAGTGCCTTTGCTGACTTAGCCATCTCTCCAGTCTCTATATTTAAATGTAATATGCCATTCAAAAGCAAAAGATTCAAGTTCATGTCTTAGGCAGTCAACAGGACATTGTCACCATATTTAAGAGAATCTGATAGAGGAGGCAAAGTAAAGAATACTGCCTTCCTGGACCAGCACTGCAATACAGAGTGAGGGAAATGCCTCTTAGTCACTCATGCAGTCAGCCCTGAATCAAGGGAAGAGATGTGAAAACAGCCTCAAGTATTCTAACCTCATGTTAATGGGCTGCCTTCTGTGCTGGGATATAATTCTTAGACTAAATTGTTATCTCCAGAGTAACCACGTTCTCTATTGAGACCGACAATATTCACCTTCTATGGAAGAATCGGTGTTAATGTAAGATACACCACGTTCTTGCAAGAGTCTGTAATGTTCCTACAACAAGATATTTCATAACTTTAAGATTAAATATAACTATTTCCTTCCCAAGGCACATCTGCAGATATCTGAATGAAGTTGAATCATTTTTCCTACAAGTTCGATATATAAATTCCTCCAAAGAAAGTTGATTTGAGACAGTTTTCACAGAGGTTGCCAGAGAGAAACAAGAGCAAAGTTTTCTAAACTACATTAGAGAAAATAAACTGTTCACCCATGGTGGGTGGTTCCTTCCCTGGGCTGCTGGCCTAGGGTTCTATAAGAAGGTAGGCTGAGCAAGCAGGAAGCAAACCAGTAAGCAGCTCCCCTCCATGGCCTCTGCAGCTCCCCTCCATGGCCTCTGCACCACCAATTCCTTCCTCCGGGTTCCTGCCCTGTTTTGATTCCTATCCTGATTTCCTTCAGTGATGAACAGCAGTGCTGAAGTGTAAGCCACATAAACCCTTTCCTCTCCAATTTGCCTTTTGGTCATGCTGTTTTGTCGTAGCAGTGGAAACCCTAACTAAGACACACACAGAAGATTAAAAGGGAATTGGGATTTTAAACATGCATACCGGTCCGGCATAATTTTTCTCAGTAAACATCAATTTAGGAGACATTTCTGAAGAAATATACTTTTAAAAGTACTGTTATTATTTAAGCAGAGGTTATTTCCAGGATTAACAGGGCATGAGCTTTTTCCATTTTACTGGTCGCTAATTTCTCTTGTAGTATATTGCCACCTACTGGTAATAATGGCTAATTGCACATTTTTAGAACTAAAGAGTGTAGAACAAAGCCCTGCTGAGACATTTTGGGTCTCTAAAACATTCCATTTTCTGAGAATTTTGATTGTAAGAAAAAAAATCAGCAAAGTATATGTTACTCTAAATGATGAAAGACAGTATTATCACAGTGTAGTGATTCAGGGGGCCAAGGCACGATGATTGTGGGTGTTCCAGGACATTCTGGGTTAAATAGACTGTCTGAAAACCAACATCATCATCATCATCATCATCATCATCATCATCATCATCATCATCATCAT